>DWNE01000356.1:0-31040 GCA_018249875.1 Cecropterus toxeus | reverse complement strand
TCACGATATGCGGTTTTTTAATTTCCTTTTGCCGATATTTCGTATATCCATGTAAATGGGTCGAAATATCGGCAAAAAGAAATTCAAAACCGCATATCGTAAGTACCCGTAACATACTAAAATGTATCGATTCCGCGATAACATCAGCTTTTAATCATATATTTAGTTATTATTGCATCAACAAAGTTAACACTATAACTTTCAATAACAAAAAGGCTTGATTGAATTACTTACAAAGTGTCACCCCAATAATCACAAACATAAACTTCATTAAATTAAAAAAAAAATCATTGACATAGATTTTTACAATATTTCATGTATTAAAACTTAATTTGATTACAATGATTATAAAAATTGACTACGATTGATTCATATGAAAATGTAAAATAAGTATTGTGCATAAAAAAAATAATATGATGTCTGCAATGAAAACATGGAGGCGCGAGCGGAGAGAAAAACTTCTAAGAGAACTTTTTTGAAAATATTTTTTTATATATTTTTTTTATAATCATGAAGTAGCAAACGAGCAAGCCCACCTGATGGTAAGTGGTTACTGTCGCCCATGAACATATGTAAGCAACTTCGTATAGAACAAGGGTTCTATATGAAGTTGACCACAGATGCGTTGCTACTCCTCAGGACTGAGATGGTCGCCTCATATAAAAGTGAGCCGACAACCACACCTTCCACCGAAACGCAAGAACTGCTTCACGGCAGAAACAGGTGTGCAGGTACTAGCTGTGCCACGCGGTTTCACCCGCTACTATATTAAAGAAACAGATATAGCTTAATGGTAATACCTTCCTCAATAAATGGACTATTCAACACAAAAATAATTTTCCATTTCGAACCAGTAGTTCCTGAGATTCTTGCGTTCAACCAAACAAAACTCTTCAGCTTTGTAATATTAGTATGGATACAAACATAATTATATTTTAATTCCGACTCACTGATTTATATATCAACGCATAGCCGAAACTACTGTACTTAGAACCTTGAAATTTGGTACAGAGATTCCTTTTATGGTATATAAAAGCGATAAGAAAGGAATTTTAGAAATTCAACCCCTAAGGGGATTAAATAGGGAATAAAAGTTTTTATAAAAGTGTAGCAAGCTCTATGAAACTTAGTGTCTGGTTTTATGGGTTGATGTAATGAATTAGGTATTTCACCATTTTTTTAAAATCAACCCCTAAGTATATAAAATAGGGTTAGAAAGTTTACGTATGTAGGTACACCATTTTTTTAATGCCCAACGAAGTGGGCACGAGTCTGCTAGTTGTGTACATTCAGTCTAATCTATATTATGTTTAACAGCTATTGGCTATCACTAAAAAGGAACGCTCCATACCGCCTACAGCACCTGGCTCGCAAGCGCGCAAGACTTGCGCTCAACAACCAAAGGTAATAAAAAATAATGTATTTTAAACACGTTTAATGCGGAACATCCAGAAGCGCATCAAATCTTTGACTGGCAGAGAATGCTTATAGCATTAAGTCCACCTTTGTACACAAATTTTTTTTGTAAGGTACATAAAGAATAAATAAATAAATAAATATATCAGGATTAGGCAACTTATACTTACTACTTCTTTCGTCATTAGTATAAAAGGCTTGAATCATCTCGTTTAGTTGCGTGTAGGAAAGTTCGGCATCATTTATCTCCCGTCCGCCCCAACAATTGGACAGCTCGCTAGTTACTCCGGCGGATTTGTTGGCGAGTTTGTAGTTCTTCAATTGCTTGTGCAGCCGTTGTTGCCAGTTAACTGGCAGTATCCAATCGTCCGGGAAATTATAAAGGCGGAAGGAAGTTGGGCCGCGAGCGCCCTCTGAGCGTTGCTATGGCAACGGTTGAGTTCTTGAATTAGTTAAACTTGCCTCTCCCTCACATTCGAATGTTTTGGAAAGCTTTGCGTTTCGGTTTTGAACGTACGTTTTTCACGGTACGAATTTATAGCATTGCTTTAATGTAATGCGATTCGTGCTACATTTTTACTTCGCCTTTATTGGAACGTGTGCCAACCGTATACTACATTAGTAAATTCGCTCGTCAGTTAGATATTCAAGCTCGTAAAAGCATTTAATTTATTTAAGTGTAAGACGTAATAAAACCTTAATGAAGTAACATCTTTTACATTATAAAGACGTACTATAGGAGTAGCTAGCTGGCTGTATAAATAGGTTAATGATTCAGCTAACTGGGACGGAGCTTAACATTATTTTTATATAGCCACCCCCAAGGTCTTGTTACTAAGCCGACCTAAGTCGCGAAATCTGATCGCGATAAGCGCCATCGAAGCCTCGTAATCGATATCGGTGGACGTCATTCGTAACTAGTGCTCAAGTAGACGATCAGCTTGTATCGGTATTACTGTTAAGAATTTACTGTAACGCTATATACTAGCTGAAGTACTCGTGCTTCGCTATGGAAGTAAAAATATTTACCATCTTTAAATATTGCAAAATATCTAAATCAAAAGTATCCTATAAGTTGACCAAGTAAATAAGTTACATCCATGCAAAATTTCATGTAAATCGGACAAATGGTTCATACATTTCTTACCTTATTGAGTAACAAACTCATTTTTATATATCAGTGTAGATCATACGTATCTCATTGTTACGGGTTATCATTGATACAGAGTTAGCTAGGGAAGTACATTATTGTTAATTGTCCACTTCATATTTACTATTTTAAAGCAATAATTTAGTAACTTATAGCCTAGTCGTATAACGTTCTTTACTAAGTTTCTAAAGATATGTAAAAGTGTCAGCTTGCCATAGCTTTTTTATTTTGAAAAAAAAAAAATCGACACCTCGGTCAATTTTAAGAATTACTTAGTAGATTTGATAATGGCTCATAGATAATGCATGTATAGTTACAAGCGCAGCACAATAACAGAACATTCCTTAAAGTAACAGCGAGGACCAATTCAATTCTAGATCAAACAAAGCGAGAACATTTGAGCATTTCTCCACATATCGATCGATTCACACCAGTATCCAATAACTCTTTAACCGCGCTATTGACTAACTCCCAATCACAATCGCGACGTAGTACAAAGGCGTCTCACCAGATCAACTTTTAATTGGACGCGCGAGCCCCCGGCGTTTACCGCCATTACCTTCTTGGCAAGTTCGCACGGTGGAGCGTCATAACGAATCAAGTTATTATTAATTAACGAGTTTAAACAAGAGTTCGTTTGATAACAGCTTGAGCAGCGCAGAATGCGACGGCTGAAGTGGTACATACACGAAGTAACAAAATAACACTTCAAGTAGATATAGTTCCTGCTTCTTACAACACGATCTAGTGATACCCAAAGTTGGGAAGTCAGACTGCAAGACTTGGAAATAAAAACAAGTACTTAACCGAAAATGTTTGAGGACCTGTGGTCTATTGTGTTGTAGTTCAAAGTTTTTACGTTTTATAAAATCAGCGGTGACCGTTGCAGTGTATACGACTGAAACTCATGGTAACTAAAGAGATCTAAGAGCCATTTCAACTTAGTCCTCTAGGAATGGTACAATATTTGTAATCGACTTCCAGTACAGTTGTACAGGAAGATTGAACTTTCAATCTTATTTGGGATTAGAGACTAATTACCATCGACTAGACTGTTTAATTCCTTATTTACAGTACGTTGAAGTAAAACAACATATTATTTTTTTATTTCATTTATTTATGCATTAATTCGTAAACTTGCCCTAGTATGGTAAGCAAGAGCATTGTTAACGTTGATTGCATCATGATTGGCCCGGACAAGCGCGCTCTAGTATGAACAATAGTATACGCTGCTGCAGCTTTACATTGGATTTGATTGTCTAATACAATACACACAGAATTTATATATGTATAGGAGTCTATCGGTAACTTAGTCTACGTTCTACCCCGTTTCACTGCGCTTCGCTACATACACCCTTATTTAACTTCTCTAGGATTAATAGTTCAACATTCTTGTTTTACTTTGGCGAATGTCGCGACGGGGAGGTCTTTGACCGACGCCATCCCGTCGCCATGGCAACAGGAATACCTACGTGATGCGGCCATGAAATAATAAGTGAAGGATAAACCCGTGCACGACATAAAGGATAAAAGGCTCGCCGTGAATGGAGGTATGGCCCTTGGGAATGCTCCATAATTTTGCTGGTTTCTATTATTCATTAATACGTGACTCACATTTACTGCACGATAGATGTTGTGATGTGAAATGATTTGGAGCAGAATGAAATAATAACAGAGACAAGTGCATGTTTACATTACGAAAAGAGTTTAGGTTGTCGATTTTGTCTCATTAATAAATCGATTATGAGTTCCGCTTGCCAGTGTATGTATATTTGAAGCGCGGGTTAGCAGCTATCGTTTACTCCATATATACTGGTTGCAGACCAAAACTAAGCTGTACCGACCGAAGGTAAACTATACAACTAGGCTAAGCTAGCAATATTTCAAATAAAATAGAGTGCAATACACGCAAAGATCATCTTTGCGTGTATTGCACTCGCTATACTGCATCATTTCGCTGTCTTTATTGCTGGCGATTGAACGAAAAGTTTGGCGTGGTCGGCATCCATTCCACCCGGTAGCCTGAAGTGGCAGTAGCATGGCACACACAAAAAATGACACTCAGGTAGCTAAATTAAAATATATATTTTTTGTCATTCCGTCACTCAATTTCGCATTACTCAGAAGTAATAGAATCTTGTCGTTTTTCACACAGCCCCTCTATTTACTCAACGTTACTCCTCCGTATTTACGTTGATGCCTCCAACGGGGCAAATAACGTGAAGCGGAATTATGTATTTTCCGATCCTGTTCCTGATGTAACTGCTCATATTTCCTTACAAATATTAAGGATACGAGTGTAATGTAATGTATTGTGAATACGGAAACTTTGTGAAAATTATTATGTGATAGATTGATTATTGTGCGATTTTTGTAATGTACTAAGTGACGAGGGGCTTGCAGTGACTGCATTTAAATTTAATTGCACTAAGATGCTATTGAAAGAGAATTGGAGTCTTGACTAATAACGGCCATAGATACATCGATACTTGTGGGGACTAAGTTAGAGCGGCATGCATACGTCTGTCTTAAAAAACCCATCAAAGATTTTTGATGTACTTTCTGATAACAGCAGTGGTAAGAGTTGCTGTTTTTTGGTTCGAAGAGGGGACACACTTATCTGAGACCTATATATTTTATTCCGTGTTAGTCCTCAGGGGTAGCAACTCATCTGTCGTCTACCTCCTTTAACACCGATCTTACTTGGGATTGATTCAAATGTCCACGGGTGACAGTGACCACTTCCCATCAAGTTGACTGTGCAACCAGTGCAGTACGACCAAGGAGATACCACAGCCACACCTATTTCTAATTTAAAGCATTCTTGCTTTTCGTTGGAAGGATGTGGTTGCCGGTTCACTTATATATTTGCTACTTCCTTTTTATAAAAATCAAATCATATCTCTTCATCAGTTAACATTGTTGTTATAACGTGTCTCACGTTTAAACTAAACTACGTCCCTAAGTAAAATTATAGAACATAACAACATTATCCACTTCCCTTAATCGTAAATCATACAAAATGTATAATTTTGTTGTGTTTGGGCTCAAATTTAATACAGTGTGTAAATGAACATAACGAATTCTGTCAGGGGTGTCAAAAGCAAAGTTTCCAAACCTAAAAGTTTGCAAAAAGGGTCCCTTTTTTCCAGGCATCACCGCCGGTTATTTATTATGCAAATTCAGCGGATGAAATACAAACCAGCCAAGGCCTTTCCGTGGTCATTTGCTCTACCTCCTGAAACTCCTTATCTTTTGTGAGCCTTGAACATATTGCGTTATTCCTTGCTATACCTCAATAAGTAAGGATCCTTTGTAATGTAATGCGGGTCATGTTTGCGTTTTGAACCCCTGATGTAAAAGGAAAGGTTGTATAAGATTGAAGACTTGATCGTCTGTGACATTTTAGCTTACCTGAAGCCTGAAATTTTTGGGAGCATAAGAGGAATTTTGTTCGAAATTGGATTAATCGTAGCATTTATATGTATGCCGTGGCGTATGTATACCGTCTTTAACAATTGAATTATTTTTGTGTCAAAAACAATGAATTATTTTTGCCCGACTGCGTCAGGAGGGTAATGTTTTTCGAGCGTATGTATGTATTTATGTTTGTTTGTATGTATGTTCATTTCTTTGGCACGCGCTACAGCCCAAACGGCTTGACGGATTTTGACGTATGACACATCATTGGAATCATCTTAGTATGCAGAGGGACTAATTTTCAAAAATGACGCCTGGAAATAGAGAAAGGGGGGGCTCTTTGTACTGTTACAACAGTATGGGTATGAAATAAAAGCTAGTAAGTAGACCAATCTGAAAATATATATAATTTTACTTGATTACTTTGACAAAAAGCGTTAAATTAAATATACCTATATCATTATGAACAAAAATTTCGTTTTAAGCAGTCGGGTTTTTTGTATTAATGTTTTTAACAATGATACTAGTTGTGTTTGGTAAAAGAATACGCAGCCTATCTAGTGTTAAGTGATTGTCGTCGCCCACGGACGTATGTAATCAACCCCAAACCGAAGAGGGTTCATGTCTGCGCCGTTATTAGAAGTGGGATCCGTAATAATTGCGTGGGTAATCAGGCGAGAAGACCGGATAGTAGATAGAAGTTTAGTAAACGTAATAGTAGTTTGCAAAAGCGCTGTCAATTAACTTTTTTAATCACACACAAGTAACAAGAAAATAAACCAAGCAAGAAAATTAAAGCCAGGTGGTAGAACCAACATAGTTCGACCGGGGAAGTATCACCGCCACACCTATTTCTAACGTGAAGCAGTTCTTGCGTTTCGGTGGAAGGGTGTGGTTGACTCACTCACTCACTTTAATATGATGCGACCATCTCAGTCCTAAGGAGTAGCAACGCATCTGTGATAGAACCCCTGTTCTATATGAAGTTGCTTACAAATGTCCATGGGCGGCAGTAACCACTTACCCTCTGGTTGGCTGCTTGCTCGTTTGCTACTTCATCATTATAAAAAAAAATGTATCTTGGATTAATCTTAGGTGTGCGCATGAAATTCGATCCGTCCACAAATATCCACCTAGAAGTCTAAGTTAAATACTTCTACCGATTCAATAATTCAGTATGACATACAATCCACTAAATACTAAGTGGTTACCAAACTTCAATCACTATCTGCTTACCTCCTAGTAAGTCAACTCGCGTGATTGGCCCTTGCCTATTATATTTCTAGACATATAAAGATTTTACTAACCGAGATCAGCTGGTGGAAAAGCCAGGATGTCGGGATAGGGCACAGGCGCCGGCGGGGCGTCCCAAAGTGGCCCGTACGGAGACACCTCGCTGCCCTATAAGCAATACATTTTTCTAATCGTTCACCGAAACATTAATATATTATAACAAAAATTGCCGACACATTAAGATAGACTATTGATGATCTTATTACTAAAAGACAGATCTCGCAGTCATTCGCTAATTCGCTCACTGTTAACAGAAAGCATTTAACTGGTGGTAGAACCAAAGTAGTTCGACCGGGGAAGTATCACCGCCACACCGAATTCTAGCGTGAAGCAGTTCGTGCGTTTCGGTGGAAGGGTGTGGTTGCCGGCTCACTTTTATATGAGGCGACTATCTCAGTTCTCGGGAGTAGCAACGCATCTGTGGTCGAATTCATATAGAACCCCTGTTCTATATAAATTGGCGGCAATAACCACTTACCATCAGTGGACTGCTTGCTCGTTTGCTACTTCATATTTATATAAAAAAAATCTGGACTACTTCGATATTATTAAAAAAAAATAGCTTAATTTGTATGTGTGGTCGCATGCCGTCGTAAACATCAGAAGGCATGGTGAGCGTAAATGCTCAACAGGAAAAAGCCCCAAAAGAACATTACGCTTGGAGGACTCTGGTTGTGTTCCGTTGGAGATCGTGGACTACAACACACAGCGCTGAGGACGGCCACCGGGGGGGTTTTAGTGCGGTAAAAATCCCACATAACCCGGCGTTGACGACCCGCGTGGCCGAGCAGTTACCATACGCGCAGTGGGTCCCGGGTTCCATTCCCGGCCAGACAGGCATCTGAATGATGAGTTTAGATATCTGTTCTGGGTCTGGGTGTTTGTGTATTCGTCTTTGTGTATCCATGATACCCACGACACAAGAGAAAAATCCTAGTGTGGGGCTATCAGTGTAGAAAGCGTCTTTTTAAAAAGCAAAATTGTACCTTGCTACTTTGGGATTAGAACACTATGTAACTTAAAGTTTCCGCGTCATGAGACGTGCGATACTGACTGATAAATAAGAATCGATAGAGCGGCCACTTGAAACGAACTACCGGAAATATCATCAGGAGGCACGAGACTGGTTGAAGTGACGTCAAATATAAGAGAGTTAGATACAACAGCAAATTTCAAGAGGATAATGAATGTATCTGTTTCAGTATCACACTAGACAAATGTGTCTACTGTGTCCATATTAAAATATAACAATTAAATTAAAGCGGTCATAATGTTTGATTAAAATTAGGTATATATACCTACTTCTACACATGTTAGTCTTAAATGTATTTCAGTGCTAAGTAAGAAATCTACATAGGCACGTATTTTTACAAGAACCAAATAAGTTAACAAATTCTTAAACAAACTAAGTAATGTTTTATATATACAATATACATTACAATAAAACACAGTTTTAAGATAAGAAAAGCCAGTGTTGAACATATGGACCCACTTTAAATGCAAATAACATCTAATACTTGCAGTTCCTCGAATTTCAGCTTTTAAGAATATTTACAGCGATGGTATAAGTATTTAATAGTATTTGAATATTTACAGCAAATGATTGTAAATTTTATGAATATGTTATTAGAATTAAAAGCACAAGAACGTTTAAAATAATGTGAAGTAATAAAGAAAATAACGAATAATATGGTCTAAAAGCGAGTCTAACAATATTTTAATGATTTGAATTATAGGTTTTTTATTAACTGCTCATGTATAACAATTTATCAACACTTATATAAAAACCAAATTTAAATCTATATTTAGACAATTAATTGAGACAAAATGTAAAAAATAATATAACAAATGTTTAGAGTTAAAATTTGGACTGCTTTTGCAACCTACAATGACTTAGTCGAATATATTTTCAGAAGCCATATGTAAAATAGGTATGTAATATGTAATCTAATATAATATATATTTTATGAAGATTATTACGTAAAGGTTTTACGAGGAATTATAAGAAAAATAATAAAATAAATATCAAGTAGCAAAAGAATGTTAATTACGATAAGGCATTATCACAGGAATTAAATGATAGATATTTTTCAACACATGTAATCTTACGCTAAATTCTGTAATCTGAGGCGTATTACCAAATGCAGATTTTCTACTATTGAATAAAAAGTTCATTCATAGAAGTAGATAATAAGATAAATCATATTACTTACAGCAATTTTACAGAAAACCGAGTGTATGTGGCGCACGAATTGAAATAACAATTTCCTTAGTAACTTAACTGAAAACATGTCAATGAAACCTAAGTCTATGAAATACAAAACATATGTGAAAGAAGCAAATCAGCACTCAATCTGATGGTAAGTGTTCATTGTCACCCAGGTAGGGTAACAGTAAACACTTTTAAATTCGTATTTAAATAAAGATGAATCTCCAGAAATATTCCGTTTTAAACTTTTAATTAGTTTTAGTTTAGGAACCCACAAGCAACATACTTACAACTTTTATGTACATATTTTTCAAAAAACAATACGCATTATAGTATTATTATGAGGTAATCCAGAGGAAAAAATACTAATAATTAGGAAACGTTTAAAACGGAAAATTTCTAAATTATTCATAATGTAACTTTTCGAAACATATACAGTTACAACTTGAAGGAAACACTTCTTTTTATACTTACATTTCTGATTGACAAGTCGTGACTATTATAAAAAAAGAATCAAAGAACACAGACCGAGATAAAGAGGGTATCAAAACTGAAGTAACAATGTTTATTATTACAATAGTTGTATTGGCAAAATCAAATGTAACTAAAGAAATAACAGACATATACGTACTTGAATTAAATACAAAATCTGCATTTGACACATCACTCACAATCAAACCGTTTGGTAATACTGTTACTATTATCAGTCTCGAGTCGTTCATTTGATTGAATCCATACAAGTCTATACTAACACTGTACACAGTCGCACCTAAGTTTCGCACTACACATAATCCCGCCGGCCTGGACCGCAGTCAATACTGTTTCGCTCACTAACCACTGACACTTCGGATCCATCCTTTTTCCTTCTGCATAGGCTGCAGAGTTTGGAGGACTGTTGACGAAAAACATTTAATTAACACAAAATATATTTACATGTAGCAAAGAAATAATTCTACACCTTAGTGTCTAAAAGATTTTCCATCTATCTTACTAAATATTGGTTTGTTTGGAAAAAAATAATAATGACTGAATATTCCGTTTTATGTTACTCATAATTATTATTAAATATATCCCAGAAACGGACTTTGATAAACATAAATGTCGATTACCACAAGAATCCGATACAATGTGATAATAAATATGTTATCAAATTTATATCATCCATTGACAAAAGTTAGGAATTCCCCGATAACGCTTGTTTCATAAGAAACAATGACGATAAATTTGGTAGTATTCATATAATAACACATAATACATTAGTTTTTTTTATCATATTTTTTGAATACGAATGTACTACACGTTCATCCAACGGAAAGTGGTCAGTGCCGCCCATGAACATTGACATCAACATGACCTGATGAGTCATGAACATCAACATGATGGAGTTGATGAACATGTAATCAACTCCAGATCAGATCAGGGATATAGAGACGACAATTACAAAAATACAAACCTTCACATGTGAGCGTACTGGTTGCTGAAGAACGAATATAGCGAATATGACGACGCCCTGCAGAGCGTTGATGAGGTCGAACACCGACCAAACTGAGGCGGCCTCGGAACCAGCACCAGCAGCCCATGAAACCACTTCCAGAGCCCAAGATAGGCCCATAATAACGGACAGCATGCAGCAAGTTCGGAATCTATATGTAAATAAACAAATTTGATTGTAATTTTATAAGTGACTACTCAGCTGAGATTAGAGGTCGTATTTTAGTTGATGTCGGTCTAATCCAAAATATTCTTCATATCATTCTCACACACACACAATTTTATTATAGATCAAGCAATTTCGAAGATTAGCCTGTACAAACAAAAGGACATGTGATTTATTTGAAATAAGATAATCACTTGAGTTCAAATATAATATGTAATATTTAAATATTTTATGAACAGTCCGCAATTAACGAATCGAATTGAAACGGAAGATGCAACTAGTTAAGTAATTTAGTGATAATATAAATTGGCTGTTGTTATTTACTACAGCCATTGACAATAACTTATCATATAACACATTAGGATATTCTTCAGTGTCATTGGTGCTATAGACACAGAAAGTTAGACACATAAACATGGAGACCCAGAACAGTAATCTAAATTTATCATTCAGATGTCTATCTAGCCGGCTAGACGGTGATAGTGAAAATATTAAGTTACTTACATCTTTCTATATTTCTTTAACCTCTGATTGAAGTTAGTAGCTGTTTCGCGAGGAGGAGAAGATGCCCGCTCGTGTACTGGTAATGGTTGTCCCAGTACTGTACCAAGCCGCACCCAGTCGTCAGACGTACTAAAGTCTGAATGCGTTAATTCTAGTGCTGTTGGAATAAAATAAATAAAAATCTTGATATGTATTTATCAAAATAACAAATTTGGTTATATATTCAACGAAAATACAATTTAAATGGAAACCAAAACAATACATAAAAATATTAAAAGAATAAAACCAATTTGTGTGTATATATAAAACATAAATAATTTAACATTTCTCGAATCTTTTTATCAAAAAAAATATTGTTTCATTAACCTAAAGACAGATAAGGGACTAATACTCACGTGTAATATCTTTGAGCTTATCATAATGTAAAGTAAAGGCGCGCGAAGTAAAGAAAAATATGATAATGTTGCTAAGAAGAATAACTGCCACTGGTCCGTAAAAATATGGCAAGGCCGCCTGATCCGCTGTAAAAATAAATACAATTAATATAGACAGTTAAAATATTACTTTTCAACCTCGTGATTAAAACTATCACTGTCCCTTTTACTTACAGGAATGATAGGAATTGAGAAGGATCGTGTTCATAAAGTTTGTCACTAAGGTTTTTTTTATTTCAGAGCATAAGAACTTTGAACATTTAGAACATTGAAGTGTATTATTTTTACTATTATGGTAAGTGAAATTTAATTCAAGTCTTTGAAAGATAATACAAAATAAAATTTATACCAAAAGCTCAGAGAATTTAAAATACTTAATTTCTTACTTTTAAACCAACAGCCTTTAACACCGAAATTTGGTTTGAGATAAGTGCTAGGTACTGCAGGAGACAAATCCATAGTAATCGTCACTCCAAGCAAAATCACCGGCAAAAGTATAGCATACGCGCAATACCAAGCGAACCTTCGTCTCATACTTCGTCTACTGACTGATGAATTTATGTATCTCCTGCAAAAGAATATTTGATAAAGCATTCAAGAAATACAAAAAAAAAAAGTAATTTAATTATTGAAATTAAGGTCCGTATTTAATTTGTCTATCTTACCTAACGTTTAAGTAAATATCGAAGCACATCACATTTAACCAGAAGAAACAGGATACAAACGAGAATTGAATTAGATAAGCTGTAACAAAATATTATAATATTGATAAAAGTACTTATAATATAATACTTATACACTTTATAAATTTATTGAACCATTCTTACCCATAGTAGTACAAACTGGTTGTGGGAAAGCATGACCAGCTAATTGAGTAGTGGCTAAACAAGAAAATGCTACAGCCAAGCAAATAGCATGGCAAGACAATGCTTTGCCGTGAGTATCTCTTAATTCCGTTATAAATGTATATATACATGCTGTTGCCAAAAGGAACGGTACCGATATTATGAGCCCTGGAACAAATAAACATGGTATAAATAAATACGAGAAAATGAAATTTGAGAACATTACAAAAGTAATAGATGATTCACACTCACCAATGGCATACACTATTAAAGTTATAGATGTTTTAGCTTCATCTACTTGTGCAGCAAAACACACTAATGGAAGAGTCACTCCAGCAGGATTAGATTCATTGTAAAATGTTTCCATACAGAAGTCTCTGGTTCCTAATAATGGCTGTTTGCTGAAGGGCATAAATAGTGAGCCGTTAAACAGTAGATAAAACTCATCTTCGCTTCGTTGGTCAGGCTCTAGTTTATACCTGTAGACAAAGTGAAAAATTTTATAACATGCTATACTTTAGTATTTACATAACGTGTTTTTTTAAATGGAAGTAGTAAATGAGCATGCGGTTCACATGAAGGTAAAAGGCCACTACAGCCTATGGACATCTGTAATCAACCCCAGATAAGATCAGTCTTATTCGAGGTTAGCTATAAATGCTTTGTTGAGGACCAAGATGAAACGTATCTAATAAGTATGTCTCCCGTACCACACCCTTCAGACAAAAACACAGCAGTTCACAACACTGCTATTATTAAATTAAAATAAATGAGACGGTGGTGCATGCGAAGTCGAATCATAAAGAGTCCTACCACCTATATAGATTACTAAATTGCGGAAAATCTTTGAATCAATGACATCCATTTTATTTACCTACGAAAATATATAAAACATCTCACGTAGACAAATAATATTTATCGCTTAAATAATCAGTAACTTCAAACAAACCTGCCGTAAACGCAGGGGTTTCCCACGATGGTCTCGAACACGTTACTATCGTAGCTCCAGATGTGGGTGTCGTTTGCTTTGTGGAAGATAGGTTGAAAGGTCAACATGGACCGACCGCACGTCCGAGAGGTCTTGTATCTACCGTCTTCGAACGTTACGGAGAGGTTTTGACCACTGGCACAGCATTTCGGAACTATTGGTAGTTGCTTCTTTACTTCTTCTTCCTGAGAACAAAATCAACGAATAAGAACAAATGAAGATTATGATTACGATGTATCATGCAAAATGGTTGATCTTATATTTTATAATAAAACAGTAAATGTTAAGGAAAGAATAAAACATTTTGCGGTAACAACGATAAATCTTGATGTAAGCTTTACAATTCTTTTAACCACGCTAATAAATGATTGTCAACTCAACGTGCTCGTTTTACAAATACCGAGAGTTTTTACCCAAGACAAGAATGATCTGACTCAGAACGGGAAAATCTCTTCAAATCTTTAACAATTTGAAAACTTTGCGACGCAAGTAGCAAATTGGGTCATCCAATATACAAATAATGAGGCAAGGGCAAGTTAATTTGGTTGTCATTCCGACAATGATAAATTGTGCGGATCATATGACAAGCCTAATCAGAATTCAAAACGAGTATCTGAACTTTGATGTATTCATGAAAGAAATTAGACTGCGGTTGGCTCACGCAACGTTTTTGTTTAAAATTGGTCACGTACCCGTCGGAAATCAAATCTAGTGACTTGAGAAGATCATGTATATCTGGAACTTTTAAAAATATTAGGTTTAGCTCCCAAAAAATAAAAATGTCGTCTGGCTTTCTCGTTGTTTTCGATAATTGTGGTTAAAAAAATTACTTACTTGAAAACAAGTTGTAAAATTCTCGTGAATTTTACTTCAAAAAACATCGTGGCAGAAACAAATTTTGCTCCGATCGAATAATAAGCTCGTTCGATTCGAATCTGTGCTATCGTTGCAAATTTCAGCTAGCTTTACGTAAGACCAGGCAATAAGCGTTGATAACTTCGATATTGGCAACACCGTGTTCACGATACACAGATACAGAACCGTTAACCTATATCTAAGATTATGTAATATTCGTGTGTACACAGATTAATCGTACCATATTATGTACCATCTCTTTTAAGAAATCGCCTGAATTTAGAGTATATCTGCAAAGTTCATCTGAAAAGGAGGTGGTACCTCCACGGGCGGACTACACTGATTCTACCACCTTTCGTTCGTATTTCGTTCCGTAATGCGTAGGAGAGCTTTTTGCACCTTTTTTAAAGAACCCTGCCATAGCTTGTCATAGAGTTCTGAGAATACCTAAGGAGGACGCTCATTCCACATATTGCACGTTCGTGGTAGAGGGCGCAAACCGAACAGTGAAGCACTGTGGGCACCAGGTCAAAAAGTTACTCGGAACACTCGCCATTGTAAAGTCGGTAGAATACGCAATTTACTAAAATCATACTAACCACAACTCTGTTAAGACATCACTTGGGGCTTGAGTATAAGACTGGCACAAATTTATTTAAAAAGGTATTTCAGTAGTAATTAGTAGGCAAGTTTGAAACAGAAAAAACACACACATTAATGGGATTTCCTTTAAAGAAATTTATAAGGAATCCAATATGTAAAAATATATAACGACCGAATAATTATGTCCTAAATGAAAATACTAAAAAATGTTCCATTATAGATTTTATTACGCCTTTTGGTACTCAAAATAATTACTAATTACATTACTTCGTCACAATCTGCAAATGCTGTAGGTGTGTTATAAGTAGTAACCGAACGAAAGTTCGGTTTCGGTTTCACCAGTTTCATCCAAAAAAGGTAGTTCTGGCCTTAGTTTTGGTTTCGGTCAACAAATGCCTGAATCATTCGGCCCTGCCGAAACATGAGTTTTCGTGAATTATTATGCGTCGTTCTAACCAAATGTTGTTTTGTTTTAATGTTTATTTTAGGACTAAGTCATTACTTTAATATATGTACATATATGTTTAGTCTATACATTTATGATATGAAACATATAAAAAATATTTGTTACATATTTTAATGATTTTCTTTTTATTTAATTAAACACTTTTTAACTGTCTATATGTATATGCAAAAAAAATGAGTTAAAATACAATAGATCAGGCTCTAATAGTTTTAAGGTATGTTTATGTAAGTTTTGGTTTCGGCCGAAAATGAGAGCCGGGCCGCAAGTTCGGTTTCGGCTGAAAAACCAGTTTCGGTCGGACACTAGTTAAAAGACTCATTTCTTACATCAAAACGGACACGTCTGTGCGGACTAAGCGCATAGTTCACCTAATAAAAGATTGAATTCAAAACCTACTTTCTACTTTTCTCTATATTTGAGTTAACAAGTCAAAAGTCGTGTTTTCGTGAGCCAACAAGGTATGGAGTATCGTGATGGCGGTTTCATGTTTACACCAACAATTTGCATTCAACGTGGATTATTTAGACTTTAGATCAAGTAACAATTGTTTAGGTGTCACGTACTTACTTGAATACTTAGTAGGTATTGATGTTTCTTGTGTACTGTGAACATTTAACTCTCAAAATTTATTGTGACTATGATAGGAAACGCTTTAGTTTGCAGAGTGACATAGGCTATATGAAAAAAAGTCGCCTGTAAATAGGGAAAGAAGAGGAAGAAAATACTTTTTTAATAATATGTCAATATGCCATGAACATAGCACTTACATGCGACGTTGTTCTTAAATGTTACTACAAGAATTATTAAAATAATTGTAGTTGAAGATTATTTAAAGTTTATTATGAAACATGACAGCGATGTACATTTATGAAAATAGCCATTATCATAATGGTCTATTTGCAATAATGTGTAATTGTAATAATAAGTTATTATTGAATAGGACAGAACTGGGTTAAAGACTTAATGATAACAAACTATTTTACATCCAAAAGTTATTAAAATTTTCAGATCGATGTTTTACCGTATGGCATTGTTGTCACTGTCAAACCACAAATTCGCTACTTAGTAAAAATCCGTACCTTAATACGTGGAAAGAATTACTATAAATTCTTAGTACGTACGAAAAACTTGTAGTTGCTTGTAATGGTGAAGTGAATAAAATATGTCAGAAAATAACCATAAGGGACACGCACATGCCATAATTAGAGTGAAATAATTAACTAACTTTAAATTCAACGAATATAAGAATTCTAAAACTTATACTTCATAATTATACCTAACCTTTAGTAAAGTTAGAAGTAGCAAGGTGACCCTAACATACTTTTTCTATAATTTCAACGCATTTTGAGGAGTTATTATTAGGGGTGTGCGAATAATTAGAACTTACGAATAATTTGTTCCGATTCGAATATTATTTATTAATTCAAAACTCGGATCTAATAGTTCGAATCTTCGAATTATTCGAAAGTTACCGAATAATTCAGAAATATTTAAATAATTCGAAGAAAATCAAATAGATTGAAAATTTTCGAATAGTTCGGAAGATTAAAAAGAAATAGTTTTTTTATTAGTCCCGAATTATTTTATTATTTGCAAATTTTCAAGTGTTTTCTCTCTTAAAATGAATCAGTGGAATTTCATTGATTCAACTAGAGTATAAGTATACCTACTACTATTTTACTGGCTCATACGTTAAATTTAGTTTGGAAACGATAAAAAATGCATAGATATTTCAATAATTCGCCAATTGTTAGATTTTTTTCATATCATTCACAATATTTCTAATTATTTGAACTATGCGAAATTTTTCGAATAATGCAAAAGTTCGAATTATTCGATTCGAATTTCGAATTATATATTATCTAATATTCGATTCAATTCGATTCGAACGGTATTCGGACAGCCCTAGTTATTATATAAAATTAGCTGTTGATTCTCCGAGGTCAACGTCGTCAACCACTTCTGAAATAATCGCGACAGGAAGCCCCGCGAATATTTACTTTTACCTTGAAACTGTGAGCAGTTAGCAATCATGGTTATTTTAGGAACGACGAGTTGGTAAGCGTACTCTTGTTTCCCTCTTATGATTTTCTAGAGAAGGGTTATAGAGCATATCTTTTACTTAAACTTTTAAAAGATAAAAATGATATTGTGTAACGTTGCTGATATTGACACATTTGTTCGTATTGCATATAACCTTTTTGTTTGTCACCAGCTAATTTTGAAAAATATTTGACAGAAGTTTTATCTACCCATTGTCTAATCTTTGTCCTATTACTACTGTTGGGCACGGGTTTTTTCTCAGAATGAGAGAGTTTTAGGACATAGACTACCGCGCTGCCCAAGTTCGAATTGATAGACTTCACACACCTTTGAAAAATTTTTTTAGAGAACTCTTAGGTGTGCAGGTTTCCTCACGATACTTTCCTTCGCCGTCTATCTATTTATCTATCAGCCCTTTAAAGTCCACAGCTAGACATAGGCCTCCCCTAATCTGCGCCACTCCAACCGGTCCTGTGCCATCTGAATCCAGCGGTAGCCCGCCGTCTTCTTCAGGTCATCAGTCCACCTGGTCGGGGGGCGGCCTGTAATATACTAGTGTAGAATTAACAATAAAACATATAAATGTATTTTGAGAGCATGTTACAAGGCAGTGCTGAGCGATATGACTTTCAAGATTAAGATTACCTTGGCTAAAACCTTTAAGGCATTAAGTTGGAATCATATCTTACAACGAGTATGTTTGCTACATACGAGTATTATTAAGTAAGTAGAATACACGCAAATTTAAAAAAAAAATCATATAAAAACCTGCGTCATGATAATTAAAAACGGCCAAGTGCAAGTCGGACTCGCGCAAGAAAAATTATGTTTGTTGCATGGGAATCTCCAAATAAATATGTTTTTTATCTTAATTTAACTATTTATTTATAAAGTGAATATAATGCATAACTGAGAGGCTATCAACGCAAAAGAGGTGTAACCCACAATATTTTTTAATGATTGCAGTTTTGGTGTAAAATACAAAATATATATTAAATAATCCATTAATTTCTCTTAAATGCATTACATCCTTCTCATCACATCATCATTTTGCACTCATAACTCCAACAATGCACTCAGGAGTAATTAATGGATTATTTATTTGTATTTTGTATTTTACACCAAAACTGCAATCACAAAAAATTGTGGCTTACACATATTTTGCGCTCATAGCCTCCAATATTCTGTGAATATTTCAATCCTCTACCTATTGTTATTAATACCGAGCTAATAAACCACGTTTGTTGCATGGGAACCCCATTAGATATTTATCTAATTCCGTTTTTAGTATTTTTGATATGTCGGGAACTGAAATACTTCATATTTATGAGATACAGCCTGGTGACAGACGGATAGCGGAGTCTTAATAAGGCAGGCCCCTTGCTACCCTTGTTACGGAACCCCATAAAGAATTCCGAGAACTGAAAAACATTAAAAACGTCCTATCACGAACCTTCCATTATAAGTATGTTGTTAAAAAACAGATAGTATAGTTTAATTTCCCCATTCGTTTATTTACCTTCCTATGTTCAATTTGAAAATCATAAAAACGCCCAAGTATTGCTAATCTCCGATGACCTTCTGTACGTAGAATACAAACGACATGGTTTGTCCCATTAGATATTCAGATGTTCCTTCCGTAACAGATTTTCCTGTTACGACAATTTTGCCCTCAGTAGTACGACATCTGTTTATCAGCCTTTGAGAGTTCATTGCTGGACATAGGCCTCCCCTAATCGGCGCCACTCCGACCGGTCCATGGCTATCTGAATCCAGCGGTTACCCGCCGTCTTCTTCAAGTCGTCAGTCCATCTGGTCGGGAGGTGGCCTACACTCCTTTTTCCTAAACGTGGTCTCCATTCGAGGACTCTTATACCCCATCGGTTATCAGCTCTACGAACGATGAGGCCTGCCCATTGCCACTTCAGCTTACTAATTTTGATAGCTATGTCGGTAACTTTCGTTCGCCTACGGATTTCATCATTACGAATTCTGTCGCTGCCTGTGTAGTACGAAAGCGATATCTCATTAGAAGTTTCGAGAAAATTGATGTTATCTGTGAGTCGTTACCTTGTTTCGCATAGTAAATTGGGTAAAAGGATAGGATAAAACTAGATTTTCAATATGTTTAAAGTAAGTTACCGTCATTCGGCTTAAATCATAAGGTGTATAATTTCTCAAGCTATCCGAAGCCATTAAAACCAAAAAGCTTTTTATTAAGATACCTACCGCTTTTTCGCTTCTGAGGGCAGAATAGTCCGATCGAATGATGTGTAGGTGTACCATCGTAGTTTTGGAGAATATTGTCTTTAGATTTATTTTCGGGAGTTATAGTGTTAAGAGTTTGAGTTTTTGTTATTCATCTCTTTCATTCTATTTACGGTGATTCTGTCTAGCGTTTTATGGTACAAAGACAATAATCGTTAATGCAGGCACTTTGATAAATAGTGTATAAACTTTGATAAAATGCTAGGTATATGTATAGAGGTTGTGTATTATTTGAAATTTTAAAGATGTTTTCTTCAAGGAAATCTCAAATTCACAGCTATAAAATTCTACACACTTTATCTAAATTCATAGTCAGGTTTAATTAACAAATCCATATTATTATTTATGTAACCTTAATTGCTATTTAAGACGTATTCCTATCGACCCGACATTATAATAATATTAAGAATATTACGTAACATAAACTCATCAAATACAATTAAGAAAACATCGTTAAATAAACATTTATACCTCTAGAATCTTCATAAGAATAATTAGAAGTTGACATATCGATAATTTTAGCATAACAATGTCGTAAGTTTGACAAATCTCGTCATAACTGACTCATGTGCAAAAACTCTTTAAAGTGCCTAATTTTATTACTATATTTAATACTATATATAATGATATTACTATAATATGTCTAATTCTAATACAATTTAAGGTTGTAGAACTCTTTAAAAAAATACGCTTTCTACACTCATAGTCTCACACTAGGATTTTCTTCTGTGTTGTGGGTGCCATGGACACACAAAGGCGAATACACAATCACCCAGACCCGGAACAGAAATCTAAATTTATACACTCATACACAGACACGAAAGAGATTTATAAAGTCGATGTTAAAATTATTTTTTATTTTAACTTAAACAGAAATCGAATCCGTATACCATCATGGCAAACCGACATGCGAACCATTGTTCAACGCGAATTGATGAAATATGCTCAGCTTGTAAGAGAATTTATAGAAAATGCGCATTGATTACCTTTTATACATACGTTTCATCGCATCATAATTAGAATAATTCTCCTACTATGTCGCCACATTTGAATACGTTGAGAAGAAAACGCATAGCTCTACATAATTGTCTAATATTAGTTATTGGTAAATGGCCAAATCATTCAATTCTATGCTATTTCTCGTTCCAATAATCATAATTTGAAGCCAGAATAATGTCACATTCATCTCTTTTCTGTCAACGCTCGTTAATCGTTGAGTTTAAACGCTGTGTTAACTGATAGTGATGTAGTCACTCAATTTTGATTGCTTTGGTCTAACTAGCTGTGTTCTGCGGTTTCAGTCGCGCTTAAAAATGTACCATAACATATACATAACGAAACTTGTATACCTTAAATAATTTTAACTAAATAGCATTTTTTTAAGTCTTGTTTATATGATATTAACATCAGTGTTGGCAGTTGTACGTGAAGCTCGTACAGTTTTATTGATATTTTCGCAGGAAGCTAAATTATTTTACTAAATTAAAGTTATGCCTTATAGCATCACAATCGGTTGAGCCGTTTTAGAGATAATCCGTAACAAATAGATAGACATATGTTTACACACATTTAATACATAGTTGTTATTTTTATATATACTTCATAAACTGATACCAAGATTTTACAGATTTACAGAAGCCATTAAATGCCTCGATATCGTTCTAAACACGTCTGTCTTTTAGTATTCAATTGTTTGTGAATTTCTAAATTGTAGCTTAAATTATGGCTTACATAGAATTGGATTTCTTCCATTGCGTCGTCTCAATAGGAAGATTGCATCATATTTATGTTCTTCATTTTTTAATTCCAGTACTGCTGGAGGCGTGCAACAATGAACCCTCATGTCTGCAGGATCGTGCTGGGTTGGAGGCGATCACGCAACTTCACAGGCAACTGGACGACGATGCAAACGGGAACGTTGACCTTAGCGAAAGTGATGATGTAAGTACACCCTGTACCCTTAAGAAATAGCAAACTAACATACTCTCCTAATATTAAATGATCGCTGTAGGAAAGGTTCTACACTAGGTATACGTTTAGTAGAACCAGAGCAGTTCGACCGGGGAGCTACCATTTCCACACCTATTTCTAGCGTGAAGCAGTTTTTGCGTATAGCGGAAGGGTGTGGTTGCCGGTTCACTTAAAAATGAGGCGACAATCTGTTCCTTTGGAGTGACAACGCATCTGCGATCGACTTTGGATGGAGCCCCTGTTCTATATGAAGTCGCTGACAGGTGTACAGGGGTTGCCGTAACCACTTTTCATCAGGTCGACGGCATGGTCCTTTGTTATTTAAATCTAATAAAAAAAACTGTGCGCTGATAATCCGTATGATATCCATATATTAACATACGGCTTCGTCCGAAACTTTCGGATTTTCCTCGGTACTCTGCGGATGTCTGTTTCGAAAAATACTGCCCAGAACACTTGTAGTAGAATTTACAATTTGATATTGTCTTTAAAATCCGTTAGGCTAAAAGCGTATAGCTTTAACCGAAGGGCCGCGAAATATCCACTCGAAACTTTACACTCGTTAAGCGTGGACAAGAAATTTGTTCGATCTAAGATCACACACAGAAAATTTCGCTAAAAAATTGTATCGAAATTATCTGAAATTCGTTCAACACTGTCGCTTGCAACGCCAAGCATGTTTTCTGGCTTTGTTTAGCCTAAAGCCTGTCCTAAAGTCCAAATTCGCCTGTGTATATACTGAGAAGGTTTCCCGTAAACAACTATTATATCCTATACGAGATAGGATATTGACTAAGCTAGAGTAATATGAAACCTTTTCCATCTACAGGTACTATTTTTGTCCTTGAACTAGCAGAAATAGGGTGGATATACAGTTTTCAAACTACGGATAATAAATAATAACTTAAGTAATAAAATAAATACCGCTTTCTACATTCATAGCCCGACACTTGGATTTTCTCGTGTGTCGTGGGTGTCACGAATATACACAAAGACGAATACACAAACACACAGACCCAGAACAGAAATCTAAATTAATCATTTAGATGCCTATCAGGCTGGAGTACAAACCCGAAACCCACTGTGTGTCATACCAGTATGGCGACCACTCCGCCACGCGACTCATCAAATCTTACCAGTAATAAGAATTTTCTAGAATTGATTACTTAGGTTGTTGTTGTATCATTGGTTGTTGTTGCACGATCAATACTACAACAACAATCGCACAGATCCACTGACGTTGGATGATAATACAAGCGGATACGTTAACTTCACTGCGACTGATTATACATTAGATTATCTTCAAACATCGGCACTAAAGTAACGTAAAAGTCGACGTATCTTCGTGATTTTCATTCGTGATGATCTCTAACTAAAAGTTTTTACGTATTTTGCACTAGATAACGAATAATGGTGTTACCTATTATAGTTTGTAAATTGAATATCATTTTCAG
Organism: Cecropterus toxeus; assembly: GCA_018249875.1. Lineage (NCBI taxonomy): Eukaryota > Metazoa > Arthropoda > Insecta > Lepidoptera > Hesperiidae > Cecropterus > Cecropterus toxeus. Next base: position 7,464 of record DWNE01000356.1, on the reverse strand, counting down.
GTTATATGTGCAATATAAACGCTCCTCTAGGTCCTTTAGCTTATTACAATTAATGAATACAAACAATAATCTCCATTCTGAATTTCTGACATTCTGACGCAGTCGTTAAAAAGATGTATAAATTGTAACTTATTAAAATTTCTCAATATCAACTCTAAAGAACGTATCCATATAATTCCATTCGTCGCTTAAGGATCTGAAAATTACCAAATTTCCAGGAGAGCAAAATAACTGCTTCATTTAGTTATTTTTAATTCGACATAGCATGCTCGTCACCTTTTTGTGTATGAAACAACACTTATGCGTAAAATTTACTGCATATTTGGCTGGGTCGATATATGCTGTGTACTTTTTCCTCAAGTAACTCGCTATGATTAGCTCAAATTCTTAATTTTGATAAGCCAACGATTGATATGCGTAACTCAAAATCATTTTGAATTACGCGGTGTTAAAACTTAAGCGACGCTATCCTGATGGGTTTTTACTCTTTACCGATGTAATCTACTTTCTTCGGATTTTGTCAATGGGAAAACAGGTAACAAGCAAATTCGAGTCATGTACTTATTGTATTTTACCCTTTACCGCTGTATAATCTACTTTCTGCGATTTTGTCAATGGGAAAACAGATAACAGTATTCATTGTACGTTTGGGAATATCCCAAGCTTATTGACCATTTGGCTATTTGAATATCACGGAAAGTTCTCGTTACTAGAAATCTTTGAGGAAAAAATTGTGATAATCTACTACACGCATCAGTATTTTAAATGTACAAAGTACATATTTATCTTGTTTTTAGTTTACTCATATATCGAGGCAGCATGATCGATAATAATTCATGTACATAGGTATAGTGATCAAGGAAAATACAATACGTTATATGATTATGGAATCTCTATTTTAATTTAATGACTATATTGTTGATATAATTCGAGGTATCCCATGTATTTCACGCTAAAGATTCAGGTTTTAAGATAACGTCACCATCAACCCACTATAGCCAGGTGGTAGAACTAGTCTAGTTGGATCGGGGAGGTACCACCGCCACACCTATTTCTAGTGTGAAGTGTGTGTGCAGTTCTTGCGTTTCGTTACCGGCTCACTTATATGAGGCGACCATCTCTGTCTTCGGGAGTAGCAACGCATCTGTGATCGACTTCGTAGAAAACCCCTTTAGAGAAAATATGAACACAATTTTTTCATTTCCCAAAAATCCAAATTTCGCGTTAGATTTCTTTTATTATAACATGCGAAATGTTTGTTATAAATACACTATCGTAGCTGCTATGTAAATAATCAATTTACTTCCTTTTCCAGTTCCTCCGTGAAGAATTGCAATACGACAGCGGCTACGAGAAGCGGCAGCGGGCCTTCCACCACAACGATGACATGCACATATCCGTCAAGGAGTTATGGGAAGCGTGGTTACGTTCGGAGGTGAGAAAGTGTTTTTTAGTAAACGACGGAGATGTGGTTTAGTACACACAGTTTAGTACACACATACATACCGACGCAGAAAAGCGATCTTGTCGTATCTCAAAAAAAAAAACGAATTTCAGTTATTTGAGATATGACATGATTGCTTTCTTCCGCTCATATGTAGTATACATAGTGAACCCCATTATGCATGTTGAAGTTTAAGACTTTTTAATTTTTTTTTTGCCGTTAATATCAAAAGGTTGCCGACCGCTGGACTAGACGATCAAACAACATACTAAACAAACACTGTTTGTTTACATTTTGTAAGGTGACTGGCCTCACTGTTGCCATGTATTAATGAATAATAACATGCAGATAAAGCAGGTTTTTTAATAGATATGTCCTCGACTTACATGTAACAAGCAACGAGTTTTTAATACACTCGGAATTGTAATCTCATTTACATAATTTGTTTTTTATTGCGGTACGCTAATATTGTCGCGATAAAATATTATATATCCTAATCATCCTATAATGCAGTTTATATTCTCGTGAAAATTAACTAAATCGGTTCAGTAGTTTAAAGACCTTATTACAAGATATTAATAGACTTATTTATGTTTTGACATCGTACGGATAAATTATATGGCTTATTATTAATATTAAGGATAACTAGGAAAAATAATCGAGCGGAACGGCATACAATTAGAAAAATAGGATTCTTTCCTTCAAATTCAAAAGTATCTTCTACAAATTCAAAGGTATATAGGTAATCCCAACCTATTTAAGTCTAATAAGGCTTTGTTCAGCGCTTTTGTTGTTTGGTTTAATGGATGTGGTGACGATATACTCAGCCGAAGCTCTCCAAGCTAGTCTTGAGGACTAATCTTATCTGGTATCGATTACAGATGTCCAAAGATGGCAGTAGCCATTTACTATCAGTTGCACTGCAAGCTCGTTTATTACTTCTATATAAAAATAATTTAAAGTAGCAATATTTTCACTAAAACGTGTGTAGCCTCCGAACCACAATCTCTAGGCCATCTTCTACTCTATTCTATTTCCTAGGGCCATAGTCTCAACTTCGAGCAATTTATTGTTAAATCCAAGAACAAACTGTGTAACACAAATAATCTCGTTTAAAAAACTAGTAACATTGTTAAAAATAATAAAAGCAATAAACCCGACTACGTAAAAATTTAGAATGGTCCATTTACTTACTTTCATTTGATCCAAATATTGTCGCGATAGTAAAAAAGTCATTTTCCCCTCTTTTCCCCCTATTTGTAGGCGCCATTTAAAAAAAAATAGCCTATTGATGAAATGCGTTTCTCCCAACACCTATGTCACTCTGCAAACGAGACGATTCTAATGATATGTCACAAGTCGTTTGGGCGGTAGCGTGTGCCAAAGAAATGGACAAACATACAAACAACATACATACATAACCTGCTTCTGATGCAGTGGGGTAATAAACGTAACCTTTAAAAAATATTTCTAACGGTTTTCTTGTGGCTTTATACACTTTCCTGTTTGCTATACTTTCCAAATGATCGTCCAGTTTTATGCGAACAATAATGGCCGTTTTCCGTTACCGCGATCATAAATATCTTAAAACGATCGCTCGTCACATCAGTTTCAGTTGAAGTGTTTATTTAATGTTCGCAATTTGAACGTAAAACGCTACTTCATCGACCATTTCCTGCGCTTTTATACTGGACAGCTAGCTCTCTTTAAACTCATGTAATTTGACGTGCCAATGATATGACGTGTAAATGATAGATCTCTTTGTAAAATAAATATTTGTGAGTTTTTAAAGATAGTACTAAAATTATGTTTACAAAAAATGCCACGATTGTTCGTGGCATTTTTTGGGTTTTAATAACAAAAACAGTCATAATTCTAGATCATATTTTGATTATTGGATGAATACAAACATTTGACCAGTGTCGACAGACCTTGTCAGACCTGGATTCAGTAAGACAACTAAAAGAGCGTGTTGAAAAAAAAGGCGAATAAAAAGAACTGGTTTCAATGTCATATACATCGTAGTCCTCATTGTTATTGTAAAAAAGCAAACCGGATGTAATTTCTATTTGAAGCCAAACTTCGATCAAAAAACACAAATACGTTTTTATTCCCGAAGACGTATATACGATGTCTTAGTACAGTGATAGTACAGTGAAAAAGGAGGCACTAAAAACCAAAAAGAAAGGGTGCAAGTAGCACCTGTAATCCACCCCAGATTAGATAAGATAGAGTTTGACCTCAGTCTACCCTTTGAGGCATTGCTACCGCTAGGAGTAAGTTAAAAATTGTGCCTCGGAAAAATGTATTTCCCTTAACACATCCTTTAGACTAGACCTTTCGAAATATAAGGGTTTTTAACATGTGTCTTATTAGGCAAGAAATAGGGATAGCGGTGATGCTACCAGAGTAGAAACATGAAGAACTACATTAAAATGAATAATCAAACGCCACGTCATTTCTAGATTAAAAAAATATATATCAATAATGAGTACAACATTCCCTCTCATTTCTAGGTCCACAACTGGACCGTGGAGCAGACAGTGGAGTGGCTGTCGCAATCGGTGGACCTTCCGCAGTACAAGACCCTGTTTTTGCAACACAGGGTCACTGGTGCTACTCTGCCCAGGTAATGGATATCGTCACGTGGGTGTATTCCACTGATCACCTAGGTGATCAAAGGAGACTCATTAATGTCCTTTGATCACCTGAGACTTGATCACCTTTTTTATACTTAAATCTAACGATAAGGCATGCGGGTCACCTGATGGAAAGTAGTCATTATCGCCTATGGACATTTGCAACACCGAAGGAGTCGCCAATGCATGGCCGACTTTGAAGGAGAGCTCTGTTCACACCCTTTTTGAAGAACCCCATGTCATAGCACTCCGGGAATACCTCAGGAGGAAGATCGATTATCATAGGATAGTTGGATGATAAGGTCGCATTTATGATTACCTAGGTGTAACAAAAGGAGCATTTTAGGCATCTATTTTACGCCTCTGGTATAGGTAATTAAAGGATACCGAAATAATATATTTTTTGAAGGTGATTATGTCTCAAGTGCACAAAGGACACCAATGGGTCGCCTTTGATCACTTGATAACACCTGGGTAATTAAAGTGGAATACACCGTCACGTGGGGACCACAGTAGTTTATAGACCAAGTTGATTACCGGACTTCCCAAGGAATGAGGTTATGTATTCGTCCCATTCTCAGTCGTTCATTTATCATTTATAAAAGCCGGCCAAGTGTGAGTAGGACTTGCGCATAAAGGGTTTCATACCATTATCTGTAAAAAACCGCAATAATATCACGTTTGTTGAATGGGAGCCCCTCTTTAAATACTTATTTTAATTTAATAATATATATTTAAAGTAAATATATAATTAATTATTCTGTGAATACTCCAAGCGTCTACCTGTTGCCGTTATAATTACCGAGCAAACAAACCACGCTTCTTTAAATATTTATTTTATACATCTTATACATGATTACGTGTTTGAGAAAAATCTTAATTAGATCTTCACGGATTGTGTAATGAGTGCGAGAGAATGAGAGTGAAATTTAAAATTCTAAAGACTTAGGTAATGCCCATGGAACCACCCCACCACCCTTCCACCGAAACGCAAGAAACGCTTTACGCTAGAAATAGGTGTGGCGGTGATACCTCTTCGTTCGAACTGCACTGGTTTTAACCTGATAAACTTAAAACTTACAACGAAATGAAATAAAATGAAATTACATAGATAGGAATAAGTATAATAAAAATAAGTATAATAATATACCCTATCGTGTATATTGCATGCTTATTTCTTGATTATTTTATTAACATACTAGCTGTGCCCCGCGATTTATTGCGGAAAATAAATTGTGTATTATCAGTATAAATAATAACTATTAAAATTTTTACTTAAAAAGTTATGTAAAAAGCTCCCCATACATTATCCGCGAATTCATTTTCATCGATTTTCCCATGGGAATAAGATATTTTTCCGGAGTAAAACATAGCCTATGTATTAATCCAGGGTATCCTATGTATTAACTCAGCTAAGTCCATACCTAATTTTATTAAAATCGCTCCAGCCGTTTAGACGTGAAGAAGTAACAAACATATACTCACAAACTTTCGCCTTTACAATATAAGTGTGATGTGTCCAGGTTGGCAGTTAACAACATGCAGTACTTGAGCAATGTGCTGGGGATCAAGGACCCGATACACAAACAGAAGCTGGCCCTCAAAGCGATGGACGTCGTTCTCTTCGGGCCCCCCAAGGGTATGTTTCGATTTAAGTACTCATAACACTGACAAACTAATCAAGTGTACGCATATTTTGTCACATATAGGAAATAGAAACAATGAAATGTTTATTTTGTAGTGTATAAAGAAGCAGAGAGAAGGATACTTTTAATAGCTTAGAGTAGAGTAGAAACTTAGTTACTCAGTATACTCAATTTGTGTTTGTTATCGAATTGATGGAAGAATTTGATTGATTGAATAAATTTTGTGTTTTACAAACTTCTTGGTATTACGAGCGCTGAAATTCTAGTGACTATGCGTCTGTAATCCTAGGACATAAGTGATCATTCCCAAATATGATCACGATATTATTTGAAATAGGCCACAGTTGAGTTGCTACTTTACTGCTAAGCCACGAAATATTCGTCTGACGCTACAATCATCAGCGTCAGCAAATTTTGAAAATTCATGGCCTTTTGAGATCGAACATAATATACATTTGGTTTTAAAGCTGTTACTTGAGTACAAATAACGTTTGAAGCGTATTTTTAGTGGCCCCTAGATTAGGAGGACTAAATTAAAGCGCCTAGTGTATGTACGCCTTATCTTAACTCAGCAATGTTTAATAAAATTGTTATAGATTTCATCAATTGAGGACGTTCCTTATACCATCACTTCCAAAATTAAAAAACTTCACTTATTAGAAAATAAGAGATTAAAATTATTAAAAGTACACTTGATTTGATTTAAGATAAGGTGCTAACATTCGTATTTGTTAACGTATTTTTGTAATGTAAATAACATACCGATTTATTAAAAAAAAACCTTGATGCACTAAAATTGTTTTTGTGTTATCCCGTGTAGTTATAGACACTCTTTTAGAACCTAGTTTTAAGTTTTCACAACTTATATATCATTTGTAATTACTTTATTTATTTTATTATATATGTGAATAACATTTGGATTGATTACAGAATTATTCTTATGTTGAGTGTAAATTTTGTACATATACATGCTGAATTTAACGTTTGTTTTTGAGTATTAATCGCTTTTAGTGGCACCTTTACATTGAATGTACAGCTCCCATGCCTATAGTATACCAGTATATGTACTTCATGTGAATGAAATTAACCCAAGCCAACAAAGGTCAGAAACTCTACACTGCTAGATCAAATGGTACTTTATCGTAGATCTGACCCTGTGACTACTTCCTAGTTGAAGATGACATAATACTGATTGACCCTTCATATTTTATAACTCGCAGTAAATTTGAGGAAATTGTAAATATAATGTTTTATTGCTATGCATGATTTTGGGAAAGATAAGATTTATTTATTTATAAACATACAAATTAATGATATATTAAAAGAGTTTATTAACATTAAGTGCAAAGGTACTGCTTATTTCTAAAGATATCTCTTCCAGAAGACCAAGATTGGAGATAGGTTAACAAAAGATAGTTGTGCGTGCACTTCGATGTGACATGTATAAGTGTTATTCCTTTCTCTGGAGTAAATGAAATGGGTCTAGTTTTAGACCAAACTGGACATAATTGTTTTAATTTGTGTCTTTGTTGACGGGAAATAATAACACCATATTTTAGTGTCCTATAAAGAAGGATATTTAGCAAATGTTTTCTATGGTCATTAGTAACCGGCGATGAAAGTGGAGGAAAAAATGTTGAACAGAACAAAAAGAATTGCACAAAAAACTTTTTAACAAAAAATAGAAACCGACTTCCATGTCACCAAAAAGAAATAAAATAATTTAAATATATGT
>DWNE01000355.1:0-31065 GCA_018249875.1 Cecropterus toxeus | reverse complement strand
ACCCACGACACAGGAGAAAATCCTAGTGTGGGGCTATGAGTGTAGAAGGTGTGTGTGCGAGTGTGTGTGTGTTTGGAAGTCCATTTTAGTGTTTCTCTTCCTGAATTAGACATCTTTTGCACCGATTTTAGGGTTCCGTAACCAAATGGCAAAAATCCTTTATAGATTCGTCATGTCTGTTTGTCCGTTCGTCTTTCCGTTTGTTGAAAGTAGGTACGTAAGTGTATTCTGTAAACCGCATCCTGTAAACCGCTTTCCGAATTATATCAAAAATATATATTTAAATTTAGGGGGGGGGGGGCTCCCATATATTAAAATTAGGGAACTGAATCTCAAAAAAAAATCATCTTACCGACACGTGTGGGATGTCTAATGAAAGGTCTTTAATGATATTGAGGTTTCTAAAACCATTTTTTCTCAAAGTCGATTGTTTGAGAGATAAGCCCTTTCGAAGTGGTAAAATGTGCCCCCCCCCCCCCTCCTGTAACTGGATAAAACATATGTTGTAGATGTAAAGGAAAACTTTAAACGAAAATTAGTTCGAACAAGATACGGTTCATAGTTTTTGCGATATAGCACTTTTTCAAAAACCGAATAACATATCTTTGTAATTCATACAAACACTATGCAAAACAAACTTATATTGGTAGTGTGAAAACTGTTCAACTTCATTTTACAACAGTGCTATATTTTCTCTTCAAGATTTGTGAATGACAATGCTACGGAACCCTTCGCCTGCGAGTCCGACTCGCACTTTGTCGATTTTTTCTAAAATCAATCCCTATGAGGTTAAATTAATGGTTTCATAATTTGTTTGAAGGTCCGCTTATTGTAAAGAAATCTCGTCAATTATAAAGAACGGAACACCTATTTCAACCTTTTTATCTTTACCTAATCTCTAGGGGTCTATGCCCGTAATTCCGAGACCAGAATAGGGCTACGCTATCGTCTGCCAGTCGTAAGAGGTGACTAAAACGAGTCATCCAGGGTCGCGGGCGGCTAGAGTGAGACCTCGAACAGTCCAGCCAAGTTACTCCGAGAAAGACGGCGGCATGTGTGGTCGCATGCCACAGTAAACACTTGAAGACACTGATCGTAAATGCTCAGCGGGAAAGAACCCGAAACGGGCATAGCGTTCGGAGGGCTCCTGTTGTGTTCAGTTTAAGATCCAGGAGTTCTGCACGTTGCGCTGAGTATGGCCACAGGGGGATTTAACTGCGATAAATATCTCCTATAACCAGGCATCGCTACCACGGCGCCGGGTACCTTTTGAAAGTTTTCCCACTAAGGCAAAAAAAAGGAGAAGAAGGGTTTGAAAGTTTGTTTGGTTATAATTAGCGTTAGACTCTATTGGTAAGTAATGTTGTAAGCGTATTGAGAACTTATTAAGGATTTTCTGGAAAATTCACCCTGAACGGATTAAAATGGGAGTTGAAATAGTCTCAACCAGTTTCGAGGGTCCAAGTCCAAGGAGCAGGAGAAAGAGATACTAAGTAATATCATTCATCAAAAACAACTAATAAAAAAACTCAGAGGAGGTGATCCCATAAGTCCAACACGAGCCAGGCTGCGGAAGGACACAAAATCGTGTCCGCGGCCTCGCCACTTAGGTTACAAAGAAAGAAAGGAGTAATGGAACGGTGGTGACGGAAGGATATCCTCTGTCACCCCCGTCAGAAACTGGTAACCCTGTCGAATAGCTCCACAATAAAGGATGGTGAAATAGCATCATCACCCACTGCTGGTGTCAAAACTCATGTCAGGAGCCAGTGACGATTGATAAAACCCTAATTAGGGGAAGCCTATGTACAACAGTGGATCATATTATACCCTGCGCAAACGAAGTCGCGGATACTGCAAGTATGAAAATTAATGTTTAAAAAAAACAATAGATTAATAGCAATTTGAAGTATGTTTACGTGAGTTTCGGTTTCGGTTTCGGTTTCGGTTTCGGCCGAAACTGAGAGCCGGGCCGAAAGTTCGGTTTCGGTTTCGGTTTCGGCTGAAAAACCAGTTTCGGTCGGTCACTAATTTTCATTCCTATAGTTACCTGTACTGGAGCCTGTCCTGGCTGCAGCGGCTGCGCCTGGCCCTGGCTCTGGCTGTACACCGCTGACAGGAGGGACATGGAGTTCGTCTGCTTGCCTATCACCTGGAACATAACGAAAATAGTATAAAATATATATACAGTCACAGTCCTTTCTTATTCGTGGTTTCCGCATTCGCGTTTTCAATATTCGCGGGCAAAAAAATGTTTATATTTTCTCGTACAACGTGATATTATTGCTGTTTTAACCCGACTGTGTGACGTATGACGTATCATTCAAATCGTCTCAGTTTGCGTACTGACATAGGCTATATATAATTTTTAAAAATGGCGCCTGGAGATAGCGGATAGAGGGGGGAGGGGGAGGGAGACATTTTTTTACTATTACGACAATATGGGTATAATCATATCAATCTTAATATATATTTATATTATGATACTTTCACTTGTCTATTTTGACAAAAACTCATGTACCGTTAAATTAAATACGTATCATTATGAGTAAAAAAATTGTTTTAAGCTTTCGGTTTTTTTTTGTTGTTTTAATGTTTTTAACGATCTTACTAGTTTATGAATAATGGTACGGAATCCTTCGTACTAAGTGCGACTCGCACTCGGACAGTTTTTACTTTGCCACCAAGTGACTTTAAAATATGTGTTTATGACATTAGTAACTTGGCAGTCGGTACTCACCTCATCGACCTTCTTATGCAAGTCCCGCATAACATCCTGGATGACTCCGAGTCCCTGGAATATCTGGCGGAGCTCCCGCTGCCCGTCCGACTCGAACCAGTCGTCGAATTCACCGTCCTTGTCGCGCACCTGCGGTTAGAGAGGGAGGGATATAGTTTACCGTTAGTGAAAAGTAGACATTTGGATACTTGCGGTGTATAGGTAAATAGGTGTGAATACGACTTTGTTTCATATTCGCCAGTGTATTCGGTACTCGTCAGGAATATGTCACAAGAAAAAAATGAAATTTTTATAAAATAAAAATAATTATTGTTATATACATTAATATTTTTAATTAAAATATTTTATTTGATTAATTTATTTAAATTTTATTCATTTATCAAATTATCAATTAAGTGCCAATGATGTGCTAAATATGTGCGGAAAATATCCCTTTGAGGTTTTCCAAAAGCGAACAATAAAGTTTGCAGTTCTATAAGCAACTTCTATGTAAAATCGATCACAGATACGTTGCTGCGGACTAAGATAGTTGCCTTATATATAAATGAACCGGTAAACACACCCTTCCACTAAAATGAAGGAACTACTTCATATTACATGATTGCAGGTGGTAGAACTAGTGTAGTTCGTGAAGCAGTTTTTACGTTTCGGTGGAAGAGTGTGGTTGCCGGCTCACTTTTATATGAGGCGACCGTCTCAGTCCTCGGGAGTAGCAACGCATCTGTGATCGACTTCAGATAGAACCCTGTTCTATATGAAGTTGCTTACAAATGTCCATGGGCGGCAGTAACCACTTACCATCAGGTGGGCTGCTTGCTCGTTTTCTACTTCATATTTATAAAAAAAAGTTTATTTATTTGTTATCTTTTTCAATTTCGTACCTTCATAGTTCCGCGCCATTACACTTGTACATAAGCGTTTAGTCTTCTGGGTTTCTTTTAACAACATGTCACAGAACATAGATATAATCACAAGTAGAAGCATGTCAAAGGAAGTTACAAATATTATAATAAGACAATGTGAGACATGTACATGTATCTGAAAAATAAACTTTGCATAATCTGAAGCTAATTTTCTTATTTGTTATCAACTTAATGTTGTAAATATAGCAATACTCGATATATAATAATAGATATAACTTTTTGTGATCGACTCAGAGCCAACATTAGTCACACCTATACACCTATGTCTGCCTAATAAAGCTATTTTGTTTAGATTAAAGGCAAACAGTGTTAAGCTAGCCCCGGATCTAGAGGGTGGAGGGGGGGGGCAAGCCGGGGCCTGCGTCCCGGGCAGAAAGTTCCAAGGGCGGCAAATTCAAGCCTTGCAAACGAATGCGCACTCATCATTTATTTAACTTTGAACATTGGGACGTCTAAATGACCACCCATCTGATAGGTGTAATGATTAACATAGTCAAACAAATTCATGAGTTTGATGAGGGTTGAGTATTCAAAAATAATTGAAGATCCAGGGCTGCGTTAAGCGCTATTGCGTTTGATTTAACGGTGAAAGGTGAGATGTGATTATCCGAGGCAAGACTACTTAGTCCTTAGCATCAAGTAATTTATCTGTGGTCAACCTCAGGTGTGCCTATAATCTTATTAGGGGTTGATTAAAAATGTCTACGGGCGACAGCAGCCACTAACGTGAACTTGGGAATTACTTTGAAAATATTATTGCGATAATTTAACAAAAAAATCAGGAATTGGCTGCACTTCTTCTTATTCCCCCTATATAAGGTTTTTGACTTCTGAATTATATTTTTTTGTTGTGTAAACGATACCCATGTCAAATACGTACACTATTTTTCACCGTTGTTAAAAGGATATAAATGCCCATTATGGTTAATGGAATAAATCTGGAGTAACATAAAAACACCTGGAAAGCCAATATGAATTAGATATTTTATATTGTTTAATTATAAGGCGTATTCACTTATGTATCAAGAAATACTTACTTGAAATTGATATAGTTTTCTAAACGTAGCAAAAACATTGAACAACTCATTTAAATAGATATCTACTGCGCTCGTTTCAAAATGATGCGATAAGGAAGCTACATACAACATGTGAATTTTGTTTTTAGTTGGACAAACTTTGCTGGGTTTAGGTCTTATAGGGTTTCCGTCTAGGTAGTTCACTATTATACAATTGATGAACTGTAAACGTGTACTTAAGTAATATATGTTTTGAGAGCAATAGATTAGTTCAGTTAAAAATGAATAATCGCTATAAATTATCCCAATGGAACCGATAAGATCGCGAGCAGCTGGAGATAATGCCATTCCAGTTGATGCAATCAATAGCAGTACAATCAATATGAAAATAGTTATACTAATTGTGTACGTAAAGCTGTTTATAATTTCGTTTTTATCAATTTTCATAATCCGATCAATTTTTTGCAGTTTAACATAAAATTTGGCATTTGCTTCGCAATTTATAAAACGGACGTGGATTGTATTGCAAGTATATCCTAATAAGTGCACACATAACCAGATCGTGCCAGCGAAACGGATATTTTCGTACTTAGAATATCTATATAAGTGCATACAAATTAGATGCATGTATGATAGTATTACTGTAATAATACATAATATAGAGTAACTCTTTTGCCAGATAGTTGGAGCAGTTACGAATCTATGTCTAACATCTACCCGGCAGGTGCCAAAAACTATTTGTAAAAATCTGATAGGTGCAAAGGGTTTCAAGCTTTCTTCTTCCATGATATCTTTGGATAAATACTCGCGCGTATTGTTCAAACGCTTTTCCATGTTTTAAATTTTTATTCATATAGTTTAAGAGGCAGATCGTGCAGATTTACTTCAATAAGCAATCAAATATCTATTTGTAATCGTACATCACAACATGGCAAACTGTAAGAGCACTATGGTGTACGTGGCAGCGATCGCGCACAAATGAACCAGTAATCGAAGATCCAGAGAGTAAATGTCGTAAATGGAAATATCGCTTTTGACGTCCACAAGTAATAACATTCGTTTAGCGTTCTCCCTGGTGTGCCCTGAAAATATTTTTAAATATATATTATTGTGATCGGTTATTGTGGTTTAGGTGCAAGTGAGTCGTCTTTGATCACCCAGATAATATCATCTGAATACACAGTGGAAATACCTACTAACTAACTCGGCTGTAAGTCTACGCAATACCTACTACCTGATATAGCAGATATACCGTGGGTAATAAACTAGAGCTATATAGTAAACTATACTTATATATAAAGTATTTTCTTCGCGTCACCGGTGGTGTGAAGTTGACATCCCGATATGACAAAAAATATTCCGGATTCGATCCCACATAATTATACGAATGCGGAATTTAGATTTATTGTCTGCGCGTTTGTGTGCCCACTTGTATAGTACGGTATGAATGCAAACAACGACAGTTGGTACATTAACGTAATTTAGAAAATCATTATGTAGACAGCCCCGGACTTTGTAAAAATAAATTCAAGTGGGCAGACGCGGCATTTTTAAGTTTTTGCCCCGCCTAAAAATAATTGAAGATACGGGCCTGTATGTAAATATGTACTAGTATACATATATAGGTATACTAAATATGTCTAACGTGATGGGTCGATCTATACCAAGTTTATACATACTTCCATTTTTTTAATATTTAAAGTAATGGGAACATTAGTTATAATATATCCCATATTTCAAAAATAAGACTATATTTTAGTACTTTTTTTGTATCTAGCAGTTCGATTTTCAAACAAAAATTAAGAAAACAAATGTGTTGGTTGTAAAATGTTATGCTACTTCGGAATTACACTCAGACACCGTAATTCTATTTTCTTATAAAGACGAATATCGCTTGGTGATTTTAATCTCATGGCAAGTCATTTTAGGATATTTCATTAAAAGGCTAATTAATGTACCTAATGACTTTATTAACCTAAGCACCTTTCGATGATATTCCACAACATGCAATAGGTACCGTCTTTACCATAGGGGTACACGGGGCCTGTGCCCCTATCCTCAGGGAGCCCCGAAGGACCGACTATTTCTCTCCCTTTTTTTTGGTCGTCAAGTTAGATATTGTCTTTTTTTTTGTTTGGACATAACGTTCCACAACATGTGGTCGTAATTTTTTTTTATGATGGTTAATACCGATATTATAAATGTACTCTGACTCTTAGAAAGGAGGTAGAATTCTTTGTGGTTAGAAATTTAGAATCCTGAGGCACCTACACTTATTTCTGTCTGGTGACAGCAGTACGAAGTGCTACTCTGTTCGGATTGAGTGGCGGTCAGGAGACATGTCCATACATTAGCCCTCAGAGGTCGTAACGCAACTATGGCCAACCTCAGATAAGAATATCTAGTCTCGGTCTCTGGGCTTCAATACAGATCTACATAGGCTCTACCGCATGCTCGTTTGCCACTTAGAAGTATTAAAGATAATATAAATAAAAGGTTATACTAACTATCAGTATGCGAACGTAGAAGAATACAGAGTTTCCTTGCTTTCTCCAATTTACCAGTGAGCTTTTCAGCCATGTAGCATAGTATCAATAATATAGCCATTGTGTGTGGAATTAGTACGATGATACAGAACGATGGGCAAAAAACCACTGCAAACTGTAAAACAATTGTAGTAGGTACCTATTTAATCAATTTACCTTGCAATTTTATTCAAGTTTAATTCCTGGAAGCAATTCTAACAAAAACAATAGGTTATATTTAAGCTTAGGAGTAGTTTCCTCGACGTCCTCCACACAGCGCTGAGGACGGCCACCGGGGGGGTTTTAGTGCGGTAAAAATCCCACATAACCCGGCGTTGCTCCTTCGGCGTCGGGTAGCTTTTGAAGGTTTCCCCCTCGTGACAAAAAAAAAGGTAGGTGGTACCTACTTTTTACGAAACTTATTTTTTACTTAGATACATACAGCATAGCCAAAATCTAAATAGCTTTCCCTACATTTTTTCTTTGAGTAACTTAGATTCTTTTGTTTGTTTTGTAGATAAATATACCTCATATTTAACCATGTCGATTATGCTTTGTATTAAGATCATATACCAAATATTTAACTGGCATGTGTAGCATAAGATCTGTGAAGAAACAAAAGTTTAGTTTAGCTTGCATATCATTACAACATACATAGGATAGTTTTACTTCGTTTAAAACCGCTGGGCCGGTTGTCCTCCACATATTAGATCTGTCTCTCTAAGTTTTTATTGCTGTGGCCCGGCTATGATTTTGTCTTGTGACTTACCAACATTTTAAGAGGGCGACTGATCTCTAATGTCCGCAAAACGCAAAAATAAATAAATTTAAAAAGACCGGTCCAAGTGAGAGTTGAATTTGAACATTAGAGATTAATTTTGTAAACCAACCAAAAAAAATATAGCTTTTTACTCAAAATTTCTTTATTCGGGTCTTTTTCTTGTTAAACACCGTGGGTATACTAATGAGCAATGCTACAACCTGGTATATTACTTTTGTGGCTGGTACTGGCCTGGGTTTTCACCCATCATTTGATAAACGCTAGTATAACTCGGTTGTTTATAATACAAAATAACATTAATTGTTCTTACACACTCCTACGTAATAAGTACACTTACACACTTTTTTATTTATTTCAGTAAATAGGCAGGTTTACGTGTAGAATCAGCCTAGATCGACGGGGGAGATACCTACCACTGCCGCACCAATTTCTAGCGTGAAGCAGTTCTTGCGTTTCGGTGAAAAGCTGTGGTTACCGGCTTACATATACCTAATATGTAGATATATGAGGCGACCATCTTTTCCTCGGCAGTAGCAACGCACCTATGATCGGGTTCAGATATAACCCCTGTTCTATATGAAGTTAATTACAGATATCCATGGACGGTAGTGGCCACTTACCATCAGGTTCGCTGCATGTTGGTTGTATGTATCTAGGTGTAAGTAGTCTTTAAACAAACTTTACATATAAATTAGGAAATGGGAAGACATTTTAGAGATATTATTCACAGTAACAGGTAGTTGGAAATTTCTGATCTCACACGTTGGACTCATGATCGCTTAATGTATGAATATAATTATTTTATTGTTTAGGAAAAGATATAAGGACAAAAATAAGGTAGGCACTTACCGTATATTGAAAAAGGTCAATGAAATCAGCTATGACACACAGTATGTCATGCATTCCATGTATGACAGGTTCCCATATCTTTTCATCAGAAGTTTGATATAATTTAATATCATTAGAAATACATTGCAGTTCGTGTGCCTTCCCTGTATGTTGATCATCCAATACGCTTTTCAATACGTGGTTGATATATTCCACTCTTATAGAAATAAAATAAATAACGAGGATAATGAACAACATCTCTATGATATTACCAACCCCAGTTATTAGAATAATAATTGCTGCGGGGCAAAACCCGTCAAAAACGTCTATATTATAGAACACTGCCCATAGTACAATAAGCGCCATGTTGAATGAGATGGTTGTCGTTACTATCTTAGTAAAACGTTTATTTACAATTTTCTCATTTTCCATACGTAAATCGCGATCAATTTTCTGCAATTTCACATAGAACTTTACGTAATTCTCTCCCTGGGAAAATTGGTCACTGTATGCATTTACTAAAATCAATAGGTAATGTACTATATTGCATATTTTAAAATATCCTCCTTTTATAAGCGATTCTTCTTTGACTTTGCAATGAAAACTGTAACTCAATAGGGATAACGTTGTCATTATCCATAGGATTAAACAATAGACGAAATATAGTTTAGATGGGGCTGTGGCAAATCTATACTTAATTTCCACTCTCAAAGAACCTAATATTCTTTGCATAAAATGTATACATCGGAAAGCTTGCACGAAATCATCGTCTAACATGTCCGCAGACAGTGTTTCTACATCATTTACCATTTTGGTATAGGCGTATGCAATGCAGTGGATAAAAGTGAACTAAAATAGTATTTTAAGACCTTTAAAGAAAATAACGTAGGTACGTAATTATGTAAATCTCCTGAGGAAACATTATAAGTAGGCACCTTTATTAAAAAAGCCGTTAATATTTGATTGCTTTACATAATGCATTATGAAGTCTAAATGAAGATTAAAGTAATAATGGATGATAGGTGACTTTTAAGTCATTAAGTTTAATATTAAATGCTAATCAAGTAAATGTGAATTGTTGTCCCCTGTGGTATTAAAATTGATGACAGATATAAGAAATATTGTACTAATGACATTTTAAGCGGCTTTTACTTTCTAACTTTTAAGTTATTAGGTCTTTAGCGGGAAACAAAATTGAAGTAGCCTTCACTATAGATGATTTATATTATTTCTACATCAAATTTACCATACCGTTAAAACGTATAAAAAAGAAATATTTGAGTTTTGTCTTTCAAATTTCTTTAAGACGATCCTTGGAGTAGAAACTTCTTAAAGAATTTAAAATAATAAACGAGAAGTAATATTTGAAAATAACAATTCTAAATTAGTATATATGTATAAAAAGCTAGAATATATAAAATGATCGCTGTAAACAGTCCTCGGTCGTTTCTAAAATCAATTCAACATATATATTATGTTCAATTAATAACTGGAAGTACAAGGTGTACAATACGCGGAAACTCCGTTTATTCCAGAAGCCTGCTTCAGAAAATTTGGTCAATAATTTGGTTTTTCATATCTTTGTACTTTTTTTACGAAACGTATATTCAAACATCTGCATCTCAAAATAACTTAGTTGGCAATTTCACAATCTGGTCTTTTAGATTTTTCCTTACCATCGTTATCTACTGCATTCAGCAGATTAATTTAATTGTTACAAGCAATAATGGAGTAGCTTTGTTTAACATCTGCCAGAATTTGGATTCATTTGGATGGAAAGTAAAAAGATGTACAATAGATCCCTTAGATGTAGCAATACTAGGATTATTTATATCTTTCATTCAAAAAATAATCACAACAGCCTTGCTGGGTCCTGAATACTATACCGATGGGTATCTCAATATAATTAATTATTTTGCATTTGAAATAGATCTTTTTTTGTGGACTAAAACGTGCAATTTTTTAAGATTAAGTTTAAAAAATATTAATGATTCGCTCAAAAGGTCGATTCGTGCACAAAGAATAAAAAGAAACTACAAAAATTCAAAACTAAACAGTATTATCATTGCTTTGGAAAGAACGTTGTTTTCGTTTGGTTTGTTAACTGAATCTTATAAATGTTTGGTAAGTGCACATTCAAATGAATTAAACTATGTTATTGAATTTCTTATACCTAAAGTTAGCATGTAGAATGGATTTTTGGCAAAAACTGGTTTAAAAGTACAACTAGTATGGTTATTTTAAATCTGTAACAAACGAAATATTAAGAATAATATGTCTTATATTTCATTTTTGTTTAACGGCATTAAACATTATGTTTCAGTTATTTACATTCTACACAAACTTCTTCCTTTGGTCAATGTCATGTATTAAGACAATGTTTACCACTTTGAAAGATAAGGTAAGCTAAATATTTAAACTATAAATAAATTGTATTAAGTGTAGGTAAGGATTATGTACTCCGAATAAAATAAAACCTGTGTCTCTTATTTTTACAGAAAACTTTTCAAGAAAGATACTTGTCCATGGGTTTAAAAGTCAGCGAAAAAATGGTTATTTTATTTCTCATTAGTGCTAATGCTGAACTTTTTAAGAAAGAAGTAGAAAACGTGCAATCCTTGTGCCTTGGGTTGTTGGATTTTCATGAAAACGGTAACAAGAGACTTAAAGCTTCCACTTAACAAGTTTATAAAATATAATTAAATTAAAGTTTTTGATCCAACTTAAAAATAAATGCCATTTTTTGAAACTTGCTTATTTATAAGCATGAACAGTTCGACTACTGTCTACTACTGGCGCTCTGGTCGTCTGTGTTAATCATGTCAATTACTGAACCGTTCTGGATTGGGTTTTCAGCAGTGAATTCTTCAAAGAAATCACTACTATGTCCTATCAATCAGGACTATGTCCTATATATTTAATCCCGATGAAATTCTTGATAAAGATACTAAAGTCATTTTTCTGTTTCCTCAGTCGTCATTTAATACCTGCTGTGCTTCTATCCATCTTACTCTTTATCCTATAAACCAGAACATAGCTACGTCTTTTCGCTATTCTTTGTACCTGAATTAATTCTTTGTAGCTGGTTTGCTTTTAATTATCTACATATATTTACAATGTCGATATTCTCATATTAACCAAAATTAATATGAAAAACACATTTTTCTTGTTTTATCTCAATAGATGCTGTAAGCGAGTGCGCGAATAAAATTCTGTGGTTGTTACAAGAACTACCACCCAACTTCACTATCTACGGACTATTGCAATTGGATTCTAAATTGCCCTTCCGATTTTTAGCACTCATTTTTGCTTATGCTGTAGTTGTGCTACAATTTATTGTTATGTAATATTATGTCTAATAGTTATGCACAAACGTTTCTTAAAAAATGTAGACACTTACTTCCACAGACTTAGTAACTAAATATTAGTGGACACACTCGATGAAATAAGTAACAGATAACTTAAAATTTAAAAAACATTTATTGTCTACATCTACAAATAACAATAACCCTTGTAGATACATATGTACCTATAAAATATAATGGCTATGAAAATAAATGATTTTGATTTATCTTAAATATTAGTAGGCAAAACGTTGATTTTCCTTGAAGCCTAATTTGTCCAAAGCGGGCGTGCAGGCAAAGTTAATCATTGGCGGAGGCCCACACATTAGCACTAACACGTCATCCGCAGGAGGAAAAAGATGGTCATTAATCATTTCGTCGTTAATAAAACCTTTGCTATATTTCCACCCTGAAATAAATAAATTGTATTTTAACACTAAAATAAATAGAGGTCAATAATATCTCAAAGTATTCCTTTATTATACCATTTAATATGGTTTATCCATTGATTAATATATTTTACGGAAACGGCTCGATTCTAATGTTTTACATACATTTTGAACTCATGGCGAAGTAATAATGCCTGGAAATTGCTACACAATATAGAGGGATTTGAATTATCTTACCTTCAGTTGGTCTATCTAGGGTGTACCACACTTTGAACTGACAGGGGTAATCTCTCTGGAATTTTTCAAGTTCATCCCTCAACAGAATATCTTCTTCAGTCTGGTTGGCAAACAACAATCTCATTTCGGTTTGATCATCCGCTTCGTTGCATATATGTCTCACTAGCTGTAGCATTGGCGCGATGCCAGTACCACCTGTAAATACATAGATAGAGGTTACTGACACCACCCACAACAACAAACTAAATTAATTTAACTGCTGACAGTTTAGTCCATTGGCATTGGTTAGCCGACTCAATCTGCTTTGTTATTTATTTTCAGACCCGCCAAAACAAATATTGCAATACAAACTGTGTATTATTAATTAGCAACAGACTGAGATCAGTTTCTTCTTCGGTAGCCAGACGATGAGTAATAGTTTAGACTATTTTAAGTTAGCATCAGTTCTGAGAACATTTTCTCAAATGCACCAATCTTCTTATTGTGAAACTGAATTAATAATAACTTAATATATAATATTAAGTCAATCATGCTATACCAAACTATAGCTTGATATAGCATGATTGATAGGTAGTTATATATAGATATTTTTATAACAACTAAACACAATACATACCATATTACTATGTATTGTGTACATTTTCTATTGCTACAAATAAATTATGGAGTAACAAACATAAAAGTTACACAGTTTTCTTTCAGATTGAGAGTTTCAGGCCTTAATCCACGGCCAAGTGCGAACGTTTTTATTATTTAAAAACTCAGACGTGTAGGTTTTACTCACGATGATTTCCTTCAAACAACGGTGTTAATTATTTTGTAATATGCACATAATTCTAGAAAAATTAGTGGCGTACCTGGGATTCGAACGTCGGACCCTTGATCGAAAGGCCGAGTTTCAATCATTCGGTTATCATTGCTCTGAGTGAATATTAACTACTACCCATTCGCGTTAAGTTCGCTGTCGATGTGACGTCATTAATTTAGCAAAAGAAACAAGTTTGAAAAACGACATCATCTTTAATTCCATATAACGACAATCATTTTGTAGTCTTTTCTTTACCCATAGTTCTAATACGGAAAATAAAACAAAAATATATCGAGAAAATTGAACAATATTAAGTTGCAGCACAAGTAATAATTTCACGCGTTTAGGGCGATTACGTTCGATACTTTTACCTTCGATACTTTTAGCACATTTAAGGGCGACTGAGACGTTCGGTAGTTGGATGTGAGGAAGCGCATTCCTTTGACCGGCAAACTTAGCGCGGAAAGGTTGTAGTTATTAAGAGTAAGCGTACATACCGGCAATCATGTTTAATTTCTTGGCAACAATTTCTACAGGTGGGTCTTTCCTGAGTTTCTTGATCAAGAATTTGCCGTTTTCTGCATACTGTAGCCTTCCGGAAGGTCCTCTGACATCTATTGTGTCACCAATCTTCATGTTATTGAGGTGCTGAGACATTTTGCCACCGTCGGGGAATTTAGGATGGACATTTTTGAAGTAAACCTGCAAGTCACCATTGATAAATATTTTAACATTTAAATTCAATTGACAATTGCTATTCGAGTTGATTCAACTCCGCAGATTCAACTAGGTTAATGTATGTATACCCTACTTAATGTGACCATTTTTGTCGACTTAAAGTGTTTATAAACTTTTCTATATTTGTTAAAGGAAGTTAAAATCCTTCCGGTTGATTTTAAACAACACTTCACGACACGTTCCAGAGGGACATCAGGATAGGGATAGTTAACGTGACCATCGTCCTGTTCTAAACAGGACATTAACTATACTCTGTAATAAAGATTCTTAAAATGTTACCCAAATACCTATTTTATTTGCTTTACATGAAATTTATATACACCGATATGTCTAATAGCACTACGCATTAGCAGCATTATCTATTGATAAAATGTTGGCATTTTTATGAGATATATAAAATGATAAAAGCAGGATACAAATCGACTAGCAGTTTAAAAAATGAAATGATCAATGTTTGGCTTGCTACAATTTAATAGTTCCATTTAAATTTCAGCAAGCCAAACATTGATTATGTCACTTCACTTCAAAGAATAACTTTTTTATCAGATTGAAGTAGCAAAAGAGCATGCATTCCACCTGATGGTAAGTGGTAACTGCCGCCCATGGACATGTGTAAGCAACATCATATAGAACAGGGTGTCTGTCTGAAGTCTACCACAGATGCGACGCTACTGCTGCCGAGAACTGAGATGGTCGCCTCAGTGAGTCTGGTTGGACACTTAGTACTTTGCAGTGCATGATTAATTTTTTTTTGTCATTTATTTTTTATTGCATACATTATCACTGATAACAAAATTGGGTAAAATTTAATGATTGAAAATGTAGATATCAGTAGATAGTTCTGATCTGACTTGGAGATTATGAAAAAGGGTACAAGTCATTTCGTCTAATTCTATTTAAGTTTCCGTCATAATTACCATACAAAATTCATGGAATACACGCTTGCTTGAAGGAACAGAAAAATCTAATAGATACTATTGGATACAGTATACAACAATAACTTCCACAATTATGAGTAAAATTTCAATAATGAATATTTGCAACCAATTTGGAATAAGTTGGGACCTTAGTGCAAAGGAACACCTACTTGTAGTTTACTTTAAATCTGTTTATATGCATAATTTATTCCTCTCTTTATTAAACTACAGTTATACTGATTTGAACATGAATCTTGCACAAGTCTATTAAACATTTGAATATGGTTTCAATAAAATGTACAATCATTTCATTGTCATGATGCTCAGTTCTCTAATTATTAGTGCAGGGGCAGTACATACCTTAATAACCAGCTCCACATAACCTTTCTCATTATCACTTGACACTGGAGTGTATGATCTTATTACGAGATCATCATCAAGTTTCACAGATAAGTGAATGTGCTGTCCTATTGGTAAACCTGGAATCAAAACATAAAATACAGATTTGAAATAGTATTAGATATTAATAAAAAGACTTTTTTATATTACACATACAATTATACATTTGCTGTCCAAGGACATGTAAGAATTCACATGCGTATATATGTAAGAATACACCTGAGATCAGCCACAGTTGCGTCAATACCCATAAGGACATACATGAAATATCTCACATAAGTGTATCTCCCGTACTACACCCTGTAAGGCAGGGCATATATGTATGTTGAAATGTCTTACTGTCTGGGTCTGTTATATGCTACAGTTAAATCACCAGATGTGCAGTGGGCAGGGATGTTTAGGCTTAGAGTACCCTCTTTACCTGGGCAATTCTCGAGCAGATCAAATACCTCCAATAATCACATTTATACACGATAATACATTGTTAATGAAAACATTGCAATTTATTGTACAAATGTGAAAGATAGGTACAATCCATATTATTTAGTGGTTCGTATAACAAGGTACAGCAAAGCTTAACATTTTTATTATTATGCAGGAATAGGTGGAGCAACTGTGTCGTTATTAATAAATTATTGTGGTATATCTATAATCAATTATTGTTGTTGAGTTGTCAACCCATTGTTGTCCCACTGCTGGGCACGGGTCTTCTCTCCGAATGTCAATTTTAGGCCCATAGTCTAGTCATAATTCTTATCTGGAAGTTGGATATATTTGCTATTTATTATCTCTATGGGTGCCGCACTTTTTAAATATTCTATATGTTATTTATTCTGACTATACAGAAGGTACATTACATATCAAATATTATATATTAAATATATTAGAAGCAGCACAGTCATGTCACATTTATCTTGACCTCTAACCTTTAAATGATAAAGTTGTAAAAAAGTGTTCTTGAAAACTTATTTAGATATGTAATTATTCCTGAGAACTTGTTTACATTTATAACAATACAGAAGTATAAAGTATATTTTAAATATTGTATTTGGTGGTAATTACCTAAAACATGTTCAGAAGATGGTAATCCATATCGGAATCTTCTCGTATCATGGTTTATTTCTTCTCTTTCTATAAGGGGTAAAGGATACTTCACGTTGGGATCAACTAAGGTGATTAATGTCTTGCGTTTTGGTTTAGATTTTTTACCCCAAAGGCAGTTAACAAGTAAAGTTGCTAATACTACTACACTACTAACACCTATAACTATCGGGAAAACCTGAAAAGATTATAAGATTTATTACTATAAAAAAATAGATTAGAATATTTTTTTTTTTTTGGTTTAGTTCTAGTTTTTATTCATCGTTGTAATAGTGTGGTATGTAAGTTATTTAAAAATATTTTGGGTGCATTTAAACTTCACAATTGTTATAGACACAAAGTTAGAAACTAAATGATAAATGATATTTTAGTTTAGGTAACATGTTCGTTATGGTAAGCAGTTTAGGTAATGGTTAATGTAAATACAATTTACAGGACGAGCTCTGTAAAATACATACAGGTCCTTTTTCGAAAAATTCGATTAAGGCCACTTGGAGGTTATTCATGTCGTCACTGATAAAATTCACTTAGCAAAGTAGGTATTACACTCGCGGTAATCGACTGATAGAGAAATGAGGAAGGACGGATTGTGATTTGAATTACTTTTATACAGCGTATACAACTAATTATCAAATGTGTTAGTATAACGTCACAGTTATGTGATAAACGTGAGGCAAACGACGAACACCACTATCTTACTGAGAATTACAGCACTGAATGAATCAAGAATTACTTAATCGTCTCAATTGTTATGTACATCACAAAAAACTATGCTGCAAGGAAACTAACCATTTCAATGAGTGCGATCAGTTGCTTATTGAAAATTCGAATCAACACTAAATAATAGAAACAAAACTACTTACTTGATCCACTTGAACAAATTTTATCAGATAATTCAGGTATCGAAATGATAAATCGGTACTACTGACCAATGAACTTTTACGACAATATTAAGATTATGTTCACCTATCTATTTTAAACAGCGATTAGTTAAGTATGAATTCATTTCAATTTTAATACACGTTTGATTCATCAATGTGTTTAATTCGAATACTTACAATTTTTGGATTCAATCTCACAGAAATATTCATTTTGGTTAAATTTACAAACTTGTATTATCACTTGAAATGCAGTAAAAAATGTTATTTTATATCATATGCACAACCAACATGTGAACCTTCATTTTGATCACAATATTTACAATCAAATCGATTAACCGAATAACTGGAACAGCTGTTACACAACAATGTAAATTGCAAACCATTCAAGAATGAATGAAATGAAACAGATGCTTTCCTATAACTTATTTGCGTTCTCTCTCTGAATTTGTAAACTAACTGGATGCTAACTGGCGTAACTGCGCTAGCGCGAAAGCGGCGAAACTAAAAGGAATTTTATTTTAGTATCAGTCTCTCTCTCAGACGTTGGCACGAAAATAGAATAGAAGAATAATTTTATTATAGATCCAAGTGTCAGAGTAAAATATTCTAAATAAGGTATGTAGTACTTTTTAAACTATTTTTTTTATAATTATATAGACTAACATTATTTTATGTATGTAGGTTCTGACGTTTTCCTATTATAATGAGATCAACAATCTTATTTTATACGTTGTACCACAATATAGATAACATATACTGTGGTTGTACTATGCACGTGCACGTTATGGAACGTACCTAAGTACGTTTTTAGGTTTAGTTCAGTACATTAGAGTATGGGCTTCATACATTTTGGAAATACAAAATGTAGAAAATAATGAGGTTAATATTTAGTCCTACTACAATAAATAAATAATAAATACCATAATTTAAATATAGCTCATATTGCTATCTATGTTATGGGCAGTCCCCGCTGCATTATGGATAAAAATAATTGAATAGACCCAATATGAATATTAAATGAATGTGAGAAACTACCTATGGTATGTTCGGAAAAGTTAGGATACATGTCGCTACATTTTCATTTTTTAACTATGGAAAAATAATTTAATTACAATGATCTATTTTAGTTTTTGGTATGTTTAAGGTAGGGCATTGTAATTTCAAGATAGGGCATTGCCACACAATGCCCTATCTTGAAATTACGGCCCTGTATAATACTTCAAAAAATATGCGCAGAATTGTTACTTAATTGAGTCTTATCCCTGAGGTTGGCGACAGATGCATTGCTACTCCTGAGGACTAAGTTGGAACTTACCACTCCTTTTAGACCAGAATACAGCAGCACTTAACACGACTGATACTAAGCAGAAATAGGTGTGGCGGCTGTGCTTCCGGAGTTGAACCACTAAGGTTTCCTTCAGATTTAACGCTTCATATGAGATATATATAATATTATGGTAAATATACTAATTTTCATTTGCTGCCCCTATTATAGATAATGGAAAAAATCAGCCTTCCTCCCCCTTTTTCCATTATTTGCAAGTGCCTTTTTTAAATTATATATAATTCTAAGCCTATGTTATTCTCCAATCTGAGACGATTTTAATGTTTCAATTCGTCTAGACGTTTGGGTTGTAGCGCGTGCTAAAGAAAAGGACATACAAACAAACAAACATACATATGACATACAAACAACTCATTTTGACGAAGTCGGGTAAAAAACATAGTAGATAGTACTGACTTAGCTTTATTGGTGAAAAAAATAACACAATATGTATACTTTTGTAATTATTTCTTTATTTTCATTATAGAAATATGTAAGTACTAAGTAGTAAGAAGTTTATCAAAAATATTTACTATATTGTATTAACTATATAGGTACATAATACACATTTATTAATATAATATTGTAATAATAATATTTCCGTATCATGATAGAACGCAATACCTCATGGAAAAACGGTAATAAAAGAATAACGTTCGATTTAAAAATCATTATTGTTTTATACCATAATGTAAACTAATGTAGGTATAATGTATTTTAATTTAAGTATCAGAATTAATGTCTTAACAAAATAATAATAATCATATAGGCGTATTTGATTTAAGAACTAGCAATAATGATCACACTGAAATACTGTATTTTAAACTTAATTTGTACAACGATTATTATCTATGACTATCCATGACAACCCGTTTGCTATTCTGATCAGTTTTCGGAACCGTACGATAATTATCGTATATGTACACTATACCTAATTGTACGATAATTTTACATTCTGTGTTACGGATTTTATGAGGTTGTCGTATGATAATTGCCTGGCTACAGTTTGGGAACACTGATTCTGATCACTGTCCTGCCAGATCGATACATGCAATGGTTACTGGGTTACAATCTCAAAAATTTCAATAGAGAATTTAGATTTGGAGGTAGTAGATCCAATCATGGTTTGACTTTGGAATCACCACCTCCAAACCTATTTCTTCCTAATAGCATATCGCTCTGCTATGTTGAGATTTAAAGAGAGTGATACGGCAAAAACGAATATATGGGGCGTTCCAATTTTATTATCAGGAATAGCAACGAATCCGCGACGGACCTTAATAAGGGCTCAACTCCTATCGGAATTAGTTACAGGTCCAGAGGAGGCGATCGCCATTTACTCCGTTGAACTGTTTGTTCGTTTGTTACTCTTTTAAAATAAAAAATAAATTGTGTCTAGGTGTTTGTGTACTTTGTCCCTGTAGTACCGGGACCAGAATAGGGCTACAGTATCCTCTGCCTGTCGTAAGAGGCGACTAAAAGGGGGCTTCCGGGGTTTCGCGTGGCAACAGTGGAAGCTCGAATCGTCCAATAAAGTGATCCCGGGAAGGACGGCAGCATGTGTTGTCACATGCCGTCGTAAATACCTCAAAGCACGGTGAACTCTAATGCTAACCAGGAAAGAGTCCAAAAGGGGCATCGCTCTTCGAGGACTCCGGTTGCGTTCCGTTGGAGATCCCGGAGTCCTCCAAAAGCGCTGAGGTCGGCCACCGGGGATGTTTTAGTGTGGTAAAAATCCTAAATAACCCGACGTTGCTCCCACGACGTCGAGTACCTTTTGAAGGTTTCTCCCACAAAAAAAGGTGTTTGTGTACCTACTTGTCTTTATGCTACCGTAGGTAATACCTACGGCCTATGTATAGTAGTAAGATGTATATGCTTATTTTTTTTCATTTATATACTTCTTATTTTTATCACTGAAGTCCTAATAATCACATCGTCGACACTTATTCGCTAGTCCTTATAATTTCTCTAATACTTTGCATCACTCCTGTTATAAGCACAAACGTGCCGAAAACGACGAGTGTAACATCCTTGATTAGTATATAGTTGTACTTCCCGAGGTCTCTTTCCCAACGGAAGACAAGTTCCATGAGACTGGGTGCTATAAGACCCAGAAAGGAGTAGAAGAATGCTCCTTCAAGGCCAATAACTTGCTCCAATCGCGGTAATGTTGCAGCGGCCGTCACTGGAAATAAAAAATCTTTGGTGTATTACTAGATATATTGAATATTATGCATCGCCTGCCTAATGTAGCAGTAATATGACGTTGCGCCATCGTCTCCTCGTTATTGTCCCATAGCTGGACACGGTTCTGTTCTCATATCTAGAAGAGTTATGGTTCATTATGGTGATAGATTGCAGATTGATTTCATACTGGTCGATTTATGAATATGGTGGCCCGTCAAATTACATCAGTTGTCAGGAGAGTCAGGTAATAATTAAATAATGCTTTTTATTTTTATTTTTTGATGAGTGCAGAAAAATAATGAAAATTAAAAGGTCACACACCATAGTCATGATATATAATCAAGTTTTTAATTCAAAAATAATATTGTAAGGATAAAAGTGTATCTTTGACTGATGAATGAATGAAATAATATTTATTTTGCAAAAATTGTGGTAATTGATAAAATTTGAATTGTGTGCTTATTCAAGCAGAGCAGCGAAATGTCTCTATATTTCGCAATTTCTAATGCACAGCGACAGGCGTTTAGAATTTTGACTTTATACGCACGAAGTTCAAGGAAAAAATAGTAAATCTTTGTACATTGTATAAGTGCATCTTGGATCATTTTAATCTCAAAAAATCTATATAGATACGCTAATAAAACAGGAAATGGAGTGGAAATGGAACTAGAACAGTGAGTTTACCTGTGAGTATTGCAAATACGGCTCTCATGATAATCTGAGCTATGTTATGGTACTTCTGTGAGACGTGTCCCTTCATGTTACGCCAGACTATTTCCATGGGTACATAGAATTGTAGGGTGTAAGTGAAGAATATTGCGAAGACGATAAATATTTTCGCCATCAATGCGGGTCTGAAAATTTCAACAAGACATATTATGTATTTTAGATTGTCTATAATAATAGTATAAGGTGTTTATAATAATTTTGCCAAGTGGTAGAATCAGTGTAGTTCGACCGGGGAAGTACGACGGCCTCACCTACTTCTAGTGAGAAGCAGTTCTCTTGTTTCGGTAGAAGGGTGTGGTTGCCGGCTCACTTATATATGAGGCGACCATCTCAGTCCTCGGGAGTAGTAACGAATCTGTGGTCGACTTCGTATAGAACCCCTGTTCTATATGAAGTTGCTTACGGATGTCAATGGGCGGCAGTCGCTACTTATCATTAGGTGGACTGCATGCTCGTTTCCTGCTTAAATGTGATATAAAAATATATATCGCAACAATACATCAAACAAAAATACATGTCGCAAAAATACCTACAAAAATACTGTCCTTGAAGGACAGCGGTTTCGTTGCGACATGAGATCTAGACAACCAAGAGAGCTAATAAGTCACACAGCAACTTATATTTTTTTATTTTTTTTTTATGAAATAAACCATAGGCAACGATATAACTATTTCTGAATAATAACAGTAATATAGAGAACTGATTCTTTTTCATTTAAGTAGTGTACTTATTTAATTTAGTGCTTCAACTTCGTTCTTAGGTTTTTGGCAAGGTACCAGCAACGTCTTTACGGTTTATCTCAGATGTCCATGGGCGGCAGTGGTCGCTTATAATCAAACCTCCACCTAATTATTTATCTCTTATATTTAAAAAATGTGAACTTACATCTCCTCTGTTGGCAAATTAAGCGTGATACTTCCTAGAGCATCATCTCCATATCGTACGTATCCCAAGAAGCCCATAATCATATACAAAAGAACGACGATCACCATTGTAATGTTCAGTACTCCAGGGCACCCCAAAAAATGCTGGGGCTTCGCCATTGTGTTTTCTACTGGTAGCACTACCCCGATGCCTTCCATTGCAAATATAACTGTACTGAAATATTAAGTAAACAATTCTCGTTAAGAGGATATAAATTATAAGCTCTAACTTATTCAATCCAGAATAAAAAGAAGAGTTATATTATGTATATATGAGGTACAACTGAAAATTAAGTAGTTTGGACGTAAAACATGTGTTTTAATTTCGAAAAACATAAGAGCTTCATTGGAAATAATTATGTCGTCTAGCTTAGATGACTTTACAAGGACGGACGGATAATATTGTAGATAAAAAAGCTATACATAAATTCTTGCAAAAGATGGTCATCCCGATTATTCTTGTGGTTCAACTGTCATGTTACCTATGCATGATAAACATTATTGAATGAAACAAGATAAATATAAGATATACCTAATAATATATTCTGTTTTATGAGTCATCGTGCATATATTTCATTCAACTATAAACTATTTAAAGCTGGTGACTTACCCAATAAACAAAGGTAATCTTGTTACGTCTATTGCCATCGGCCTTGAATCCAGGTCTGGGAATTCCTGGCATATATAGTATAGGCATATCAGGAATATAAGGACCAGTAGTATATTTGCAAATCCAGAGAAAGGTGCGAGATACTTCAAGTTCTTGATTTGAGTAAACAAGAGTATGGGCACCAAAAATATTAAGAAAAACATGTTTTGACTGATTCCGTTATCTTTGTAGTAGTATGTCACGATCTGAAACATAGGTAAGTAGACATTTAAAACTAGACCCTAAGAGTAAAGGACGCATTTTGCCTTCAGAATTTTAAATGCCAGAATAGCTCAGCTCATAGACATAATGTCTTGTTGAGCTGATCATCGTAGGCAGTGTTATTTTAACAAAGAAATAGTAAACACATTTTGTACGTGGTAAATAATGCGTGTAGGTATCTTTTGAAATTGAACCAAAGTAATAATTGTATGAGTATATTAGATACTGCTTTATTTTTCTATTTATCTTGTTATCTTCAAGGATGATGTTAAAACATGAAAAAACTGTAATCATCAACTCAATAATGTCTCTTTGCTGAGCACATGTTTGCTCTCAGATCGAAAGATTTTAATAACCGTCAACCATGTTGCTAAGTACAGTTTGATAGATTTAAGACATAGTCTCGGCGATATTAATATTAATTAACTTTCTAGCATTTGTGTCACCATGTTTGTGAAATAGGTCATGGTTGTACATAATTACTGTAAACACGTTCACAGTAATTATGCAGCATGTATTGACTAGTATATTATTAGGTAATATTGCCAAACATTTAAAATACCTGTTCCACGGATTGTACGAGCAGGATGACATACACCGCACAAGCGCCAAGAATGGTAAACGCCATCGCCCAGTCTATAAATATCCTGAAACACGTGTTCAACCTTTTACTGTACATTGTAATGGTGAAAATAGAACAGTTTGAAAAATAATTTGTGCGTACATTATTATGTACATGTTCTATTGCTGTAAAACTCGTTGCTTGTTTGATGAATAGACTTAAGGGTCTAACTTTATATACAACGTAAATGTTCTATTATGAAGTGGTTACAGATGCGCACGGGCTTATTAAACAATTTAAATCAGGTGAATTACATGTAATTTAGTTAATTCTATTACATAGTTATAATCATTTAGAACTAATTTCTTGAAATAGTATTTTAAAGCATTCGTGACTGTTATCGCTTTTCTGAAGAAAGTGTGAGTATAGTCCACTATGTAATGTCGACACGGTTGTTGAATTGTATGAATTTTGGTCGCATGTTGTACCGGATTTCACAAGATGGATTTATTGAATGCCAACGCCAACGCTTTTTTCTGTTTCTCAATAGCAAAATGATTAAGGCTGATTAAATGTTTATAATGAGTTATTGTTGGTGATGTTTAGGTCACCTGGATAACCGTTGTTTAGCTCTTTAGATCAGAAAATAGCAGTATAAGGACTTTTTGTCTTACTATAAAGACAGTAGATAATAAATAGGTACGTGTCGGCGGAGCTGCCTGAACCAAATCTCGGATGATTATACTACAGATTTACTGATTATAAAAGTCTTATAGAGCATTATTAAGCGTCTTTACTTATCATGATCAACTTTATCAGGCAATTAAATGACTAAAGTTTGAATAAAAATGGTTTTAGCGATAATTACCCGACTGCGTCAGAAGAATGGTAAAGTTTTTCGAGCGTATGTATGTATGTTTGTATGTATGTGCGTATGTATGTTTGTATGCATTTCCATTTCTTTGGCACGTGCTACAGCCCAAACGGCTTGACTGATTGTGACATGTGACATATCATTAGAATCGTGTCAGTTTGAATAGTGAATTAATTTTTAAAAATGGCGCCTGGAAATAGACGAAAAGGGGGTGGGGAAAGATTTGTTTTACTATTACGACAATATGGATATGAAATGAAAGTAAATAGATCAATCGAAAAATATATATATTGTAATACTTTTACTTGACTATTTTGACAAGACTCATATTATCGCGTTATTATATATTTGCGTAAAATTAAACATACTTATATAATTGTGAACAAAAATTTCGTTTTAAGCAGTCGGGTTTTATGTTTTAATGTTTTAACGAATACATAATACATATAGGAAAAATGCAACAATTGCTGCAAGGTTGATAAAATACGCTGAGATAAAATAAGTAATCAGTGCTAAAACAGACAACGATGAAAACATAATGATCTGTAGCCAAGCGGAAAACCACAGCACTACATACATAAATCGTATAGGAAAGTAATTAGCGTCTGTCAGTTATTGGCACACCGAAGTACAGAATAATAAACGCAGTCTTAATATAATGTAAAATAAAATAAAGCGAGTATTTTTGCTGACGCATGGTTGTACTACACACAATTAGTAGTACACTCGGTAGTAATTCATTTCATAATTTTTTAATTTACTAAACTAAATAACAAAAAAATAAATTTTGTAAGTACATATTTGATTTATTGCGGACTAATTATAAAGATGTAAATTTTCAGGTTTTACGAATATGTTGTCTAAAGAAATGTGGAATGTTCAATGGCAAATCATTTTATTGTGGACACAATGAGGCCAACGTCCTCCTACATATTGGCTCGCGGCCGCTCTACTTCCAAAAGTTCGCCCACTGGGCCAAGTTCAGAGATTTGTACATCTGACATAACACCGATCTTACTTATCGTAGTGGTAATAGTCATCTATTAGAAGATCATCTTAATAGTTGCGCGAACGAAACATCATGCAGAGAGACTGTAAGATTCACTGTTAAAAAGCAAAGTAAAAAAAATTGAAACTAAATAACAAAAATTGTTATTAAATAATAAATAAAAATAACTAAGAAAGCAAATAAATATTACTTGTAACTAAATAAAAACAACGAAGTCCTATATCTTGCTGTTTTACTAGTGATAGTGATTAGAATGAGTCAATTCGTGTCAGGTTTTCTTTGATTTCTTTCAACTATAAACAATATTATTGTTAATAACATCATCGGTACTAAAAAAACCTCATATTCACTACGTTACGTTCCGAAAGTCTGACGTAAATAAAGCCCGTTTACTATATAATAACAATATACAAAATTAATTTTCGTGTCGATGACGTAAGAAATGATTAAGCGACAATTTTTTACTGTGTAAAATCTTACTGTGTAACATCAACACTCACTGCGGTCACCAACACCCATGCCAGGCACGATGACTATTAGCAAAAACAACTATTATGAAGGACCAAGTCCAACAGTGGATTTCAAGAGGCTTAATGGAAGCTAACCTTTAAAGACAAAGACACTTTCTACACTAATAGCCCCACACTAGGATTTTCTCCTGTATCGTGACTGCCATGGACACACAAAAACGAATACACAAACACCTAGACCTAGAACAGACATCTAAACTCATCATTTATTTAAAGATGCCTGTCTGGCCGGGGATCGAAACCGGGACCCACTGCGCGTTATTTCGGTATGGTAACCGCACGGTCACGCGGGTCGTCATTATTATAGTGTTTTATATATCAGATTAAAGTGGCAAACAAGCATGCAGTCCACCTGATGGTAAGCAGTTATTGCCGCCAATGGACATTTGTAAATACTTCTTATGGAACTGGTGTTCTATATGAAGTCGAACACCGGTCCGTTGCTACTCCCCAGGACTAAGAAGCCTGAAATATTAGTAAGCCTTGATAGGTACTTAGTTTTAACTGTTTAAAAATAAGTATCAAGTTTTATTTATTTCTGTGTATTATTTACTGGTGTCAACTCTATGTTACCAATCTTTTCTATTTTTTATCGATACTAATACAAATAATCTATTGTCAAAACGTACAGATTACTATGTATCACCGCAAGTATTTCCCTACTTATTAAAGGTATTACATATATTTGTAATGTCGTGATTTCTTTTACAAAAACTCACGACATGGCGGCGTGCCTCATAATTTTATGCGATAAAAATTGATGATGCACTTGTGTTATATTTCCTTACCTTAATTTTCAGTATGATGGGAGGGTTTTTGATGGTGGTAAAACCCAGCTTGGTTTGGCTCCAGTGGCACCCCCGCCACCGCTTTTAAGCGCCGCTGTGTTCTGGTTTGAAGATGTGTGATAAGGAAGATGTACACGATCCTTCCAACTTGGTTCTCAGGGGTGCCAATGAATCTATGGGCGACCTCTTGTAGGATTGTAATTCTATCTGGGTCTGTTTACAGTCGTCTATGGACAGCAGTGATCAGTTACCATCAGATGGACTGCATGATCATTTTCGTTTCCCATATTTAAAAAAAAATGGATATATTTTTCGCGTTTCTATCTGTTCTCCGAACATCTCTTGATATTAATAAGAGGAGAATCTGTGTAGAGCGGTTCATATCAGGATCTTGATTGTTATTAAGAAGTGGGGACAAAAACGCAGAAAGTTCTTGATATTTCTAGTACAATCACAATATCACTTTGAGGAAATAGTTTTGTATCGTAAAAGCAAGACACGATGTATTCTTACAATCGCAACGTTGCACGACGTCGCAACGTGCCACGATGTGATGTCGTATAGTTTTTATGTTGTAGCTTTTGCCGCTCGGCCACGAAACAATTGCTTAACGCTACAAGCGTCAGCGTTGAAAGGATTTCATTTAATTTTGCTACAATTTGCAGCGATGTTTCGTGGCCATCCGTTTTGTGTCATTAGAAAAATACGGGGTTATGACCCCGTATTTTTTATGTCTATTTTCTTTTATTTATTTATCTATTTTCATATTTTCTTTTCATTAATTTATTTTCCTTTTTATTATATCGAAATTCGAATTTCGATAACTATACGATTAATACTTTTAAAGAATTCTAACGCATGTTTATAAGTAGTTCGTCTACTTAATACCAAGATACAGCGTATTAACTAAGCTTTTACTTCTGAGTAGGTATTTAGATAATGAAAGACTATTCATTCAATCAGATTGCATTGATTAATATTTGTCTATGATAAGGCATTGATTAAATGATGAAAAGGCGGCATTATGATATTTAATTTAATAAGTAAAGAAATATTTATGTACCTATTGATACTTAACACATGTATCGCATTTTTTTTTTAATTTCGTTGGGATCTAAATACATTGTTGCTAAATGTAGAATAATATAATTTTACTGATAGATATATATTTAAAAGAGCATATTTAGTTTTTGTTTCCTGTCAATAGGCATTTTTATCAAAATTATTTTCTTTTTAAAGATTTTCTTTCTTATATTGCCATAAAAGTTGGGGCTATATTTTATTAACGATTCGGGATAACCATTTTATTTTTAACCATCAATAAAAATATATGTATTTTATTTAGAACCTGATAGACTTATTTTTATCATGCGGTAAGATCTTATATTCGTAGATCTTAGATAAATATTGAATAACTAAATTGCAGATGTGTGGAGTCATTCGACTTCACGGAATCAGTTGTTTATACATTTTATGCAAATAATAAGAAGAATGACTTAAACATTAAATTGATACCATATGATTATATATCGAATGATATTGCTAAGCGTGGTATTAAAAGCTATCGATATAAAATTAAATAAAAGTATTTGTTGTAAACTTCAAGGCACTGCCGTTTTTAGGCTTCTTACTATTAGACAATACTCCTTTTCTAGTGTATAAAATTTATATCACTTTTTGTTTATATTTAAGAGTTTTTTACTTACATGTTTTAAGATAGGTCACTGTTTTACAAACATATTTAAGACTCGGAAGCATAAGATATTAAAGTCTCTAGGTCATATATGGCTAACTGCGACGTCCAACGATTAACATGACATATGGTATGAAGCGAAGTATAATGAATTGAGAACCTTTATAATCCATAGTATTATGGGCAACAGGTCTAATATACTCGTATATAAGGTTAACGTAAATATTTGTGGTTCAAATAACCAATAGCCTCCGCTACATCTATTGCTTTATAACATAACAGCGGTTTTAATTAGAGATGCTGCTAAAAGTGTTTTTTCTAAGTACAGTCTTCGGCTACCGATTGTGCAAAAAATGATCTTTGTCGCATCAATAGTCATCAGTTTCAGTAGTTTCTTGCGATAGGAGCAAATATAAATATAAATAACTCAACAAAACTATTTCAAGAAGCACTAATGAGCTGACCATAATGATACGATAATCCTTTACCTCCAATTCGTATGTTTTTTTTTTTTAAAGTAGGTGCTTACAGTTTATAAGGAAAATCGCAATTCTTTATTGCAAAAAATGCTGGAAATTTTATATATTTTATATACGTTCGCACTCATCACCGATAGATTCTATATAAATATAATACATTTGTATTATTTTTTTTAATAATTATCAATTTGGCATTGGGTCGAATATTCCTTATACTCATTAATTATGAAGTGGCAATGATTATAGAAAAAAGTAACCTAAATATTCGCATTACCGGAAAGTTACTGAATATTAATGGCTTCTGTAGTTTTAAGTACTTACTGCTATGCTCTTACTGCTTACTGATTGCAAGAGCGTGGTAAGGCAGAAACACTTATGAGGTGTGTTGAGTTAATTCTCTTGTGTGACCAGTAATAAGTACACTTAAAATCCGAATTAGGATTGATTGAATGTATCTGTAAGAAGCCGTGTCTACTTATCGTCTGATGGACTGCAACAGTACCTAAATTGTTGTAAAGAAGATTGTAAAAACGAAACCCTATTAGTCTTCCTTCCGATAGCTGTCCACTTGTTACGGACATCTATCTCTTAAACCGTAATAGATTTGATTTATATTTTTATAAAGTGTATAGGTATTACTTACTATAACCATTACTATACATATACTAAAACATGAAAACTTTGGTGCCACGGAACCCTCAGTGTGCGAGTACAATGCGCCCTTCATCAGTTTTTGAGTATCCATTGAGCTTAATTTTACATCACAACACTAATTTAAGATAAATAAACTTATTACCTTACTCCTTTAGAACTTCTTCTCAAACATGAGGGTCCAGTAGCTACTACAGCCTCCGCAGTCTCCGCATAGCCAAGTGACGGAACTTTTGTGACTCTGGATACATCTTGTGAAGTTTTAACCTGTAATATATAGGGTGTGCAAATTAAAACATATAGTTAGTCCATTTTATTACTGTGAGGCGCACGTTTTTAGTCGGAAAAAATTAACAAATTAAAGTTTTTCGTAGTACATATATAATTTGTATTTACATTTCATTATTTTTTTGCGGACTTATTTCTTGGGCACAAATTCAACTTGGCCCCAGATTGGCACGTTTTAGGGTGTGTTATATTGTACAACCGTTACTTAATACTCTATATAGTGTACTTATACTATTTTTTATTTAGTCAAATATATTTTTTATACTTACCAATACATAAACACAGTGAGTGCAAATGTAACCCAAAATAATGGTTCCGAATATGCCGACTATGGTACCAGCGTTCTTGAAGGCAGCGGGCATAGCAAGGATTCCAGAACCGAGGGAAGACTTCAAAAGATTTGCAAACGATCTTACATCTCTGAAATTATTTACAATTATTAGAAAACATACATGTTTATATAATACCATAATTACCAGGTGGTAGAACCAATGAAGTTCGACCGGGGAAGTACCACCGCCACACCT
>DWNE01000354.1:0-31092 GCA_018249875.1 Cecropterus toxeus | reverse complement strand
GGTCGCCTCATATAAAAGTGAGCCGGCAACCACACCTTTCCACCGAAACGCAAGAACTGCTTCACGCTAGAAATAGACGTGGCGGTGGTACTTCCCCGGTCGAGCTACATTCGTTTATTAGATTAGACTAAATTTGCTATATAATAATAAATGTAGCGGTTTGTGTTTCAGCAGTTGAACCATGAATTGTCCTACCACGCTTTGTTTTCGCACCTACAGCCCTCCTTCCGATCGAATATTATGATAAGCATAATTTTATCATACGAGTATGCAGCACATGTTTCCATGGTATAAATTGATATCCTGCCATCTTAAGCTGCGATACGGGACACGAATACTAAAGAGGGAGGATGGAGCAGCGCACTGGCGGAATGTAATCAATGTGCCAACGCTACTACGATTCTAAATCTCTTCCAACTACCAACTTTAATTGGTAGTACAGTTGCTTGTACCTCAATCTTATTAAAAACCGGCCAACTGTAAGTTTAACTCGCACACAAAGCGTCGTTTGTAAAATAAATAAAATGCTTAAAGCTTTTAACTTTGATTTATCGACCATTGACTGTACGGACTTCAGACGTCGTTCTGCACATAAATTTAGGAATAGGTATTGTGGAGGAAAGGTGGAGATCTCCCGCCAGGCGATGCCAAGCCCTGGCACCGCGGTCAATGTTAACTTCGGACCATTTCTATATATACTGAGATTCTATCAAACTCTGATAGAGCGTTCTAGGTTGCGTCCTCTTATTGGCCAGTGTCAGTATGACGCGTATGATGTACTCCATTGTTATTCGCTTGCGTCGTCTTGCGTGCTCAGCATTTCATGTGAGGCGCGAGCTCATATTACTGTAGGTATCGCGCCGCTACAGGTATGTATTTAATGCTCACTACCAATTATTTATTAAACAACACAAACAATAACAATTTTCACTATCTTACAATATTTAGATCGAGGTTTGGTAATATATGTGTTCGCATCTCATACGGTGTTCGGCGGCGTAGGCTCATACAGGCGTGTAACCCAAATTAAAAAAAAAAACAAGGAATAAGGGATACCTAGTCTATTTTTATCAAACAGAGAAGTACGCATAATATTTATCCCAAAGCGAGAATACCATAGTTAGACCATATTTGGTACCAAATTTTAATCGGTCCAATAGATTAGAAGCGAATTGGTTCTGACCGACGGACATCAGCATCACGAGTAATCATATTTTGCTCGAATACATACGGACACGGAATTATACTGTGAAGTTTCACATTTATTTCATTACATACATTACATATTGAGTCCTGAAGAGTTTTAAAACAGTAACGGGCAATACAAACATTTGATGACTCTTTGTCTATACAGACCAGTTACCAATATTTTGGGCTGTCAGCTTAATGCCCGTCATAGCTCTTTATACAAAAGAGGTTAGATTAATAATTTTAATGCCTATCTATAACATAAAATCGAAATGATACTTAATTTTAACTAATCATAGCAGAGCCTAAACTACACTAGTGTCAAAAATGAAACGGTATTAAAAAATCTAAGTTGCTGGATGATTTTAAACAAGAATTATTTCAGAGAATTAAAAACTGGCCAAGTGCGAATCGGCCTAACGCAAGAAGGCATCCGTACCTTAATTTATTAAAAAAACGTCATAAAATATCACGTTTGTTGTATGGAAGCCCCTTAATTATTTATTTTATTTTAATTTATTCATTTTTAAGCATTCATGTAGCAAAATATTCTGTGAATATTTCAAGCGTCTACCTGTTGCCGTTATTTATAACGAACGCAAAAATCACACCAATGTTGTATGGGAGCCCCCCTTAAATATTTATTTTATTCCGTCTTTAATATTTGTAGTTTTAGCGGCAACAGAAATTGATCATATGTGAAAATTCCAACTGCCTAGCTATCAAGATTCATGAAATACAGCATGGTGACAGACAGCGCAGTCTTAGTAATAATCGTTTTTATCCTTTGGGTGCGGAACCCTGAAAATGGTCCTACAAATTAAAAAACAAGAGCGGATTGTTACTCTGTTAAAGATCTGTACTTCACAATGGATTATGGACTTGAATTTTTTTCATCATAACCATAAAATAGGTTCATTATGTAAACGGGTTTTTTTTTTATATTCCATCACTAAGGCATTTAACCCCAATTAAATATTTATATTATTTCTTATTATTAGCAGGTGACGGTTAATAATTATATATGACGTTCAAAGTTCACTTTCATGAATATAACACGTTATCCAACTTATTAATAAACATTACGTCCCACAATGAGTAATACGCTGAAAAGTTTCAGTAATTAATCATTCAGCATTGTTTCGTAAGTCAGCTGATAACCTCTTTTGTTTTGGGCGAGACATAATACGGTAATAACGTTGCAAAATATATAACTCTTTATACAATAAATATGGGGCTTATCGCCCCCGCGTCTCGCTTTGTGAATGTAAACATCCCTTCTTTAATGGTTCTTTACAACGCTTACCGCCCGAAACTTAAGACACTAGGTTTAAAATGGATGTTGTGTTATGCCTCATGTTATAAGCGAGGAATGTCCTAACCTAAATGTTTCTTATCGCAATCTACTTAGTATTTAAACATGAGCTTTGCCTGACTTAAGTTAATACTAATGTATGTAATTTGTGACAGAATCTACGCAATAACCATTTTAGCGTAAATCATGGCGCATCACATCGCACTCAAATTACAGTATCTTTAGAAGTAAAATTATATGAGTAATTTCCTCATTGCAGTACAAGCTAATAATTAAACGTATTTTGTAGAACTAGTAGTACTGTTTTAAGTAGAATTCAGTGTGTCGTAAATTTAAATATCATCGCTGGTTAAACCTGGCAGCGCTGGTACAGCTAGTAAATAGAGCATTGCAAAATATTATAACACTTTTATGTTGCTTTCTAAACAAAACTCTTAAAAAGCGTTATATATTATTGCACAAATACATAAGCGAATGCTTAAAAACAATGAAGTGAAACTTAAAGCAATCAATCATTTTAAGCAGAATGGGGTTTTTAGTACTTTTAACAATGTCACTTGTTCAAAAGAGAATCCAAAAGCGCTACTATAACATAGGAGTGGAGGTGCTGCCACCACGTTTGACCACCGTGCATTACTGTGTTTGGAAATAAACTCATGAATTCTCAGGCAACAACACACCAGTGGCCAACCTTATGACTCTAATCTTACCCCGGGAGTTGATTTTTTTTTTATGATTATGAAATAGGAAAAGAGCAAGCAGCCCACCTTATAGTAAGTGGTTACTGCCGCCCATAGACATTTGTAACCATCTCATATAGAACAGGGGTTCTATATGAAGTCGACCACAGATGCGTTGCCACTTCCGAGGACTGAGATGGTCGCCTCATATGAAAATGCGCCGGCAGGATAAAATATACTACGACAATCAAGTAACATTGACTTAAAACTAGAATTTTTCTTAAAGAATTTTACTAATATTATAAATGCGAAAATTTGTATGGATGCATGTGTTTTTACTCTTGTAAACTTGACCGAAGCGGGCAGAGCAGCGGGTAAGAGCTAGTCACCAAAATTGCTAAGAATTAATTATTTAAAATTTCCAAAAATAAGCCACCTTTAGCTTGTTTTCCACTATGACCCTTTCAACTCCTTCATTAGATATCCATATCATAAAAGTGCATATAAATAAATAGCCTGCCATCTTCGGAACTTCCCATAATGGATTTAGATCGACAATATTTTATATCTCCCTCTCCCATCTGATGTACGCCCAAGCATATGATAATTGTTTTTTTCGAGGTGCTAGAACCAGTTCTGTTCGGCCGGGGAGGTACCACCACACTTATTTCTAGCGTGAAGCAGTTCTTGCGTTTCGGTGGAAGGGTGTGGTTCCCGAGTCACTTATATATGAGGTGATCATCTTAGTCCTCGAGAGGAGCAACGCATCGACTCTCGAAACACGAACTCGACTTCAGAAAGACCCCTGTTTTAAATGAAGTTTCTTACAGATGTCCATGGGTGGAAGGAAGCACTAACCATCAGGTAAACTGCATACTCATTTCCCACTGTAATCTGATTTAAAAAATTAAAATGTAGCAGTCCTTATTTCCATAAATATTAGTAGCGAGTTAAATCCCTTTGTATCGTTGTGGTTATACGTACGAGTTCTTGAAACACAAAAGACTCGTGACCGCTATTAATATTGAATTAGGTTCGGCAATTTACTGGAATTACGGCGGCGAAATATTGACAATTTAGGTAGAAAAGAAATTGCTTACATCCGCTTGGTAATGGCACAGGATATTAGGCATCTTTGACATTTTTACTGACGTTTTTACAATTATCAGCATAGTTGTGCATTCTCTTAGTTCGGAGGTTAAGTCCTAACTCCTAACTACTCAACCTACCCGACCTAACTAATCTGACAAAGTACATTTCCGATTTAGTAAAGATGTGAAAAAATAATCGATTATTTAATAAATCGATTATTTATTTAGAATAATCGATATTTATTTCGTAGTTTCGCTACTTTTGAAATTTAAACATAAACTCTATAAAATAATTAATTGCAACGCCATCTCGTGCTTATTATTTGTGGGGTTTCGTATAAAAAAAATCAAAATGAATAAAGAAGTAACGGGGGCAAAATGAATAATAAAAAAATCGATTAAAAAATGTATTATTTTTTGAAGAAACATCGATTTTTGGAAAATCGATTAATATAAAAGTCGATTTACCCAGCCTTGTTACAACCGGTGACTATCGGGTAGACTTCATCCTCGTTTCAATCATGACTTCAGTCTGATTAAGAAAGAAAAAATCAAACGCAAATAAATAAATAGGTGTCCACGCCATTCTTCCGTTTAAGATATAAATCATACCTTACATACATATTGAAAAACGTTTCCAAGTTTTGTTTTGATTAATAACTTTATCAATTCGAGTGAGCTTAAGACGGCTTAAGAATATGAAATATATTACAATGAAAACATTAAAGAACAATTCATTAAGCATAAGTTTAACCTTTGACAACAGTGCTATAATTTTATAAACATTGTATTTTTAATCCAATCGT
This sequence comes from Cecropterus toxeus, assembly GCA_018249875.1. Classification (NCBI taxonomy): domain Eukaryota; kingdom Metazoa; phylum Arthropoda; class Insecta; order Lepidoptera; family Hesperiidae; genus Cecropterus; species Cecropterus toxeus. The sequence goes on along the minus strand of DWNE01000354.1, from coordinate 26,012 downwards.
AAAACAGGTCAACTTATTACCCAAAATGCCATTGGGTCATCATAATTTAAAACGACATGTTCAATTTGCCTTAAGCTATAAATTATAATCAAGATTTTGCTTAAACGTTTATGGTAATCTTTTCTATACGTAACAAAAGACATAATTTCAAATAAAATCGGCCAAGTGCGAGTCGGACTCGCAGGCGAAGGGTTCCATAGCATTATAATTCATAAATAATGAAGAGAAAATACAGCTCTGTTGTAAAAAAAAATTGAACAGTTTTCCAACAACCAACATAAGTTTGTGTTTCATAGTGTTTTTATGAATGTACAAAGTTATGTTATTTGTTTTTGAAAAAATGCTATATCTCAAAAACTCAACCGTATCTTATTAAAACCAATTTTCGTTTAAAGTTTCCCTTAACATCTACAATATATGTTTTATCGAGATTTTTCACACTCTTAGTTTAAAAGTTAGAGGGTAAAATTTGTGTACTCCCCGTACACAAATTTTACCGCTTTGAAAGGACTTATCTCTCAAACAATCGACTTTGAGAATGATTTTAGAAACCTCAATGTCATTTTTAAAGACCTTTCTATGGACAATCCACACATGTGTCTAAGATAAAAAAGGAGTTTCAGTTTCGTGTATGGGGAGCGCCCTAAATTTAATATATTTTTTATTTTTGTGCCAAATTCGAAAAGCGGTTTACAGAACACACTTGCCTACCAAGTTTCAACTCTATACGTAGTCTTAATAGTTTCCGAATTAAGTGGCTGTGACATACGGACAGACGGACAGACGGACGAACAGCCAGACATGACGAATCTATAAGGGTTCTGAATTTTCCCATTTGGCTACGGAACCCTAAAATGAAGAGACCATACACGAGTACGTAATACGGAAAAACGTTAATTCGCATTACTGCCTTAGTTTTAAGAAGTTATTGAACGTTACGTTAACATAAGTTTCTAGAAATAGTTGCTAGAAATTTTACAGGAAATTTGTAGTATGGCTGTATTATGATCTGAAGGGTGTAATACGTAAATGTAAGGGAGACATACTTATCCGAAGCGTTTTAACTCAGTCACTCAGTCCTCAGGAGTAGCGCAGGCGAAGCCACGAGAATTAGCTAGTCACTTAATATCTTTAATATTCAGTATCTTTATATAAGTACAATCGAATATGAAATATTGAAGATCTTAGATTAATTATTTATATCCTGGATTGCGTACTAAATTATTCAGTCTTCGCTCAGGAAAAAATCGTTAGTCGTAAAATAAACCAGAGCTTCTCAACTTATTGGAAAAATTAAATGTAATAAATACTATATGGATTATTTAAAAATCATAGACAAATATTTATACTACACGAGATTTTCCCGCGACTTTGCTTTCTTGGAGCATGTACCATGGTAAAAAGTACTAATGTATTAATCTGGGCTATACATTTATGCAGATCCAATTAGTAGTTTGAAATAAACTTAAGGTGTAATTGTATTGCTTAATGAATTATTTCTAGGAGAGTATGAAAATTGATTTACTGCTCTGTAAACGTAAGTTCATGACATGTTTTATATGTAGATACCATTGAAGCAAATCATTATAAATTCAACTACCCTTTAAATTACTACACAAAATAATTAATATATTGTAACACATACATGCCTACGGAGCAGAAATAGCCTCATGCCTCTCAATCGAGATTACGGTGTTCGAATCCAGGCCAAGCCAATCCCATAAATTAATTAAACATAAAACATAAACGCTTCCAACACTCCTAGTCGCATAGTAGGATATTCTTCTGTGTCGTGAGTGTCATGGATACACAAAGACGAATACACAAAAACCCAGACCCAGAACAGAAATTTAAACTCATTATTTACATTTCTGTCTGGCCGGGAATCGAACCTCCGATCGAAGTGGGTCCCCCACTGCATGTCAGACCGGTATGGTGACCGCTCCGCCACGTGGATAGTCAATTGTCACTGCTTTACAGTAAAGGAAAACTTCATGAGGAAACCTGAACACCTGAAAGTTCTCTAAAAAAGCTTTCTCAAACAAGTGTGAAGTCTACCAATTCGCACTTGGCCAGCACGGTGGACTATGGCCTAAAACTCTTATTCTGAGAGAAGACCGTGCCCAGCTGTGGAATAACAATGGGTTGTCGATAGATACATATTGAATCGTATGTTGACATAAGGATTATGTAAATTGCTTCACGGCTCCAGACACGCTAAGATTAACATCTCAATTTATTTATCATGCCCTTGGCATATTGATTATTGACGCCTATTGACCAAAGTGCTATTTTAATGCTTTCCAAAGTCGTAAATATTATTTTTTATATTTCAAAGTCACGAAGTTCAAATAGTTAAATGGTTAAATTTGACCTCACGGTAGGTGGCGGAGACATTATCATGATCAGTTAGGCACTTGTTTGACTGGCCAGCACAAACTGAAACTATTCTATTTAATATTGTAGGTTTACGTAAGAAGCCAAATTTGATAATATATATTTTTTATCATATTGAAATAGCAAACGAGTACGCAGTCCACCTGAGGTAAGCGGTTACTGCCGCCCATGGACAGATTTTTAACTTCACGTAGAAAATAAGTTCTAAATAAAATCCGTTTCAGATGCATTACTCCTCCCGAAGATTATGATGGTCGCCTCATGTATAATCACTTATATAACCCAAAATGATCCCTTTCTTCTTTCTCAATGGAGAGAGTAGTGGTTCTTATTTCTCACCAATCTTTGAATTACCTTCATCGATCATTCTATTTGTTTGTCTTTAATATAACATTCACAAACAAATTATACATAATTTTATAATATTCACTTATTAGAAAAGTCACTTAAATGTTGAACGAATGTCTGAAATAAAAGGCTTTTTAATGCGATTAATTAAAGTCTCACGAATTATACTTGATTATTGTGATCAGACTGATCCTTTATTATCAATTATTATTATTAATACTTGTGATATTTATTACATTGTGAGTGTCACTTATAAATAAATGAAATAAAATCTTATAAAAATAAAGCATTATTGCTGAGTACCGATCAATTCCTAAAACTGTTGCTTTTTTGATATTTTTACAAAAATAATAATAAAATATTACTCACTCTGTCGTTTACCTCCTCGCTGTGAGACCGGTCACTGCTAACACAGACTGGTTAGCATATTAATTGTTCTACAAAATCCAAATAACCGTTGAACGGTTACGTGCTAGTATGAAATTATTGTATTAGCTATTCATTAGAGCTATTTGTAGGCATTGATTTTGCGCATATTATATTAATTTTATCGTAGTCATTAACTTATTGATCTCGTTATGTCTTTATTAACATCGAATTCCGATTTTTTTATTATAATTGGCTTTGAGATTCAAAAGTTGTGATTACAATTTAATTAAAAAATTGTATTTAGATCTATAATTTTAATATAATATAATTTTGGTATAATTTTGTATATAGATATCATTATATTATATGTACATATAAGTAATTGTAAAATTAGTTAATATTGTGTAATTTTTAATGAATAAATATTGTCACTGCCGACCCCATGGTCGGCAGGGACAATATTTATTCATTAAAAATCATTAAAAATTAAAAATTATTCATTAAAAATGGACATCATCACTACTATAATAAAGACGATTGTGGATATTATGTGTAAAGATTACGATTTAAGTGTTGAATGGATTTAATTTTAATTTATTGATAAGTACTTACATAATACACTTAGAAACAAACAGAGAAGCACTATTGTATGGAAATATTACATGGAGTTATAATGACGTATTACTTATGTTTTAGAACAAGCAATTCCTACATTCCACTTATCTTAGTCAATAATGAGTAGGTATGGATTCTTACTTTTGATATATGGCAGTGGAGTTAAACATAGGTAAAACTTATTTATATTTATAAATTGTTTGAGCAAATTTGGAATTAAATCAATAAATCTTACTCTAGGGGTAAAACTATATAAAAAAAATAAATTTACCACCTATCAGTCTTTTAAATTGATGTTGATTATCAACCTTGTAGCAATTTATCTCTCAAAAGTTTACAAAAACAGCAAAACAATAAGAAATAATGATATATAATAAATTGAAATACAAAATCAGAGCATGCTTATTATCTAGCACAACTATTGTCAGATCCATTACAATATTATTAATTAAAATACTATTAAATATGCATGATTATTATAATAATGCAATGGTAATTAATTTTACATTCAAATGTTCAGATCATAAAAAGTATATTTATTGGAAACTTTGTAAAGAATAAAAACATAAGTTATAAAACAATGTTCATAATGCCTAAATTACCAAAAGAAACAAAGAAATAACAAGTTAGTTACAACAACATGGTAATAATCAAACTAAACGAGAAATACCAATAATTAATACAACATAATAACTTGTCTTCATATAAATGACATTAGGTCTTTCATGTTTGTTATTTTCTACTGTGTCTGAACTTAGACCAAGACATTATTTTTAAATAACATGAAGCAAGAAATACATTTATACAATAAGTCAAATTGTATAAAAGAAAATGCCATCAAAATCAATTCATAGGTACACACAATTATTTTGTATGTTAAGCAGAATTTTTCTCTTATTCTATGCCATATGTTATAGTTATGTTAACAGAAACAAGACTGAATACAGATTATATAATTAGACAACTATAATATTTTTTATTTGTCTGTATTCAGAACTGATGAGAGTTGTTAATTCAGTTCTATTAATATATATATTGCATATACATTAAAGATACATGAATATCACATTACTTAGATTATCTGCAGTTACAAAGCCTAAATATTTTTAATACATAGCCAGATCATAGTAGGCAAATCAGATTCCACAATTAACAAGACACTGTGTGCTAAAGTTATGATATTATACCACCTACAGATAACACAACTAGGACTAGCCACCAACAAACCAAATGCTAGAAACATTTTATAGTACTGGTGATAATGGTACATAAATACAATTATATATTTTTTTTAAGTTTTCATGTTGTAGATGAGATAGAAATATTGTTCTAGTTCAAGAAAATTAGAAAAAAAACATCACTTATTGAAAGTATTTAATGAAATGAAAAATCGTCTATCACCTAAAATTACAATATTGACCATATAGGATTAATTTTGTTTTGAATATACATAAACTTTTTCCAAGACACTGAGCATTACTTATATGTTATATATTTGACTTATATGTAATTTATTTCCTTCTCATTTTTATTCAGTTAACAAATAGATTACTAGATTCATAGGACTGATGGTTAAGATTGATTCATTATCTGATATATTCAACATTTAATTATGTCAATTATAAATAAGCATTACACAAATTTACTTTCAAATTGTGCTATCTGTGGCGGTATTCATACAAGAAATTGTTGATATTATAGCATTACATTTAAACTACTTCATACAGTACTCACACAAATATGTTTCAAATTTAGCTCATATTCATAAGATTAGCTCCTTACAGATCTAACATCTTTAATATAATGTCATTTTATACAGATCAAAATAAATTTAAAAAATACATAAATCAATTGTTACAGAGTATATCTAGCAAAATACAGTACGACAATTATGGTGCAATAAGATAAATTACAAATTTTTATAATATTTACTTATACTGGTTTACTTTAATTTACACTATTTAAAAAAGGGACATGTTATAGCATTATATTATAGTTTTAGCGAGGATAATACTCATTGTATATTTATAAATGGCAAATCTACCAATAAGTAAATAATAAATATAAATTCTGTATTCCTTGAACAAGGCCTCAATTGCTTGGTGTATTATATTTAATTGTGTTATCAACTTACCTTATTTCTTAGTTTCGAAGGAGATGTGTAAAAATTTGCATTATATTAATGTTTTCTAAATCATAACTGCACAACACTTATTAGATGCATGGCTAATTTTACACATAATCAACTAACTCTTACCATTGCCAGCGTAGGCACTTTGTAAACTTTTGAGATGTTCCATCCCTTAAAAATGAATTATTGAGGGTTTGATAAATAGAATATTGGATAAATTTTAATACTTGATTCCATCCTGGAGTCTCTCCTGGCTCGATACATGCGGTGATACATCCTCAGTTCCATTGGCAACACTCTGATGATATAGCTTTAATAGTTCCATAGCATCTTGTGCTTGTCGTTTTTCTAGCAATATCCTGAAAATAGATACATAAAGAAAACATTAAACATATTATATTCTAGATAACTTAAACAAATTTAATAAAGAAAATGTATATAATTACCTTCCAGAAGCTTCCTTGATGTGCTCTAGGATTATTCTATTATCTCTATCTGTCACAATATCAGCCAAGCTGTCAGGATCCATGTCAGACAGAAGCTCCAAGTCTTGACCACCAAGTAATGAAATGTGACACAGGTTGTGTTGTAAGCGTCCTACAAGGTTGGCCACTTGCTCCTTGTCTCCCAGCCCCACCTCATCTGTCTGATCCAAAGAGACTTGACATTTTGGCATATTAGGTGCCCATTTTTCGTTACCGTGCAAAATCATCAGAGATGTATCAGGATCCAAGGTTGAAAAATACTCTTCATCGTCCACTTCGGTACCGTCGCATTCCAGAACAACAGTCAAGTGCTCGGTCGGCAACCCTAGTTTCTCTGGTGCTTTAGCGAGCAAATCCTCCAGAGACGAAGCAACAATACCCTTCTTTTTGTCTCGATTAACGTCACAAATTTTGTATGGCTTGGTAATATCATTCTCCATTATTATTAAATATATATCAAAGTGTTTTAAATATGGAGAAAAGGATATCTTTTTTAATTTAATACGGTGTCTAAACCGATTAATATTATATTTCAATAACACGCTTGTAAACTCTCAACACTGTTCGAGACTGAAAGAAAAGAAAAGCCATAGATTAAAAATAAACCATTATTGCAATTTTGACACTTTTTATATTATTGCCACATGTAATAATGAATAACTGATACGATTGTAATTTAGGGAAACTTGATTTTAATATAATTATTTAAAAGGCTACGTAATACTTTATTTTAATTATTTATAAAAGTAATGTTTACAATCCACTCACGTTCTGTAAACGTACAAGGTCTAATCAACTAGAAACATTGCACGAAAGAACTGGTTCAGCAACTGCGAGACGACTGCCTCTAGTTACAGCGTGCTACTGAATATGAATTCAGCTTCAGCAGACCTCAACTCGCCGGCGCCGTGCGCCGTTCTAATGGTCATACAGCTTATTCTCTAATCAGCGACTTTTGATTATTATAATTACTCATAATATTACTACCTACTATTTAAATAAATATCAGTTTTTTATTTTCATAAGATTTTTTTGAAATATATTAAACCATGTATTGTACTTCTTGTATTAAATGAAAATAAATTACTTTAGAAGTCGATTGGATTCTTCAATTATTTAAGAAAAATACCCATGTTAGTAACTGTAGGTACTTACTTATCTGTATATTTTCTTATTCTTAATGTCGTACATATGGTGTATAGGCATAGGTACATTATATATACTTACAATTAAATTCTCATCATTATACATTTATGTTTTTATTAATGTTTAAAATTAGTACATTATACACTAATTTACTAATAGTAGGTAGGTAGACCTACTGGGTAATATTATTTTCATTTTTTTAAGACTGAAAATCTGTATTAAAGGCTTGCATCATAACCAATCTCTAGCAAAAGTCTTGAGTAAGCTCCTAAACTACCTACCTAAAAATTCTGTCTAGCCTTGTAAAGTGTTAAAGATGGCGTTCATTCGAGATATTTATGTAGCGCAAATGACGTTTTAAGTCTTACTATCTCTACATAGAGAACTTAGTTTAGGATATTTTACTATTTAAGCCTTGTCTTACTTTTTTCATAATACTTGAAAGTAAGCAATAAGTAATGCGACGTAGATGGAGCAATAATCAGCATGAATGGATAATTTCATCTGATTGAACGTTCGCCTGTCGTAGCAAAAGCGTGATTAATATTGCGATCCATTCATATTACTTATTAGGGTTCAGTACCCGAAAGATATAGACGGTCGCTTTTGAGCCTCCCCTGATTGTCCGTCTGTAACTTGGCTCTGTTTTTTTTAACCGATTTATGTCGCCACGTTTTTTTTTACAAAATGTATACATTGCATAGCAATGCCTTTATAACAACTAATACTAAATTCAAGAGAACTTGCATTCGGCTCTTAATATTTATAACAGCATTATGTACCTAATTTCGTTAAATGTCTGTATAAAATTAGGTTTAATAAAAATATTTTATCATCATAAAATATATATTTACCAACAGTCTTTACGTACCTTTTACGGCAGTTAATTCAGTTAGGTATTTACCTAATGGATCGCAACAAATTATCTGAGAGATAATTTCATAGAGCGGTTTAGCGTTAAAACGTCTTTTAACGCTAAACTGCTTTCTTCTTTCTTATTCCGTATGCGTTAAAATGTTTTTATTTTTTTTATAAATAAATAAATTTAAAATTAATCAAGTATTTACAATAAAATAATAGTGCTAGAACTAAAACATTGCGTCTTCTTTAACAGTAAAAACAATATCGCCATCAAAAAAATAAAATAAAACGAGGTCGCCACAAGATTATCATTTTGTCGCCCTAATGTCAAATATGTATAATATACGTTAGTCGAGAATAATTATACACAAACTTACCAATTTTTTTTCTGTTTTTTAGTTATATCAGTAGTGTTAGGAACTAATGAGTTGTAACTAGTGATAAAGTATCTACATATACAGAACCAGATTAAGTAAGTACAGACGCTTAGCCGAGACGGTGGAAACACATGAGCGTTTGTTATCTTGATTTCATTAAAAACAGCAATTGAAACAAAAATGCACCAGCTGATACTCCGTCTAAGATAATGTAAATTTTGTTTGTTTTCCTGCTATCCAATACACATTAGCTTCTGACTGGCTAAAGAGGCAATGGACAGTGCCACAATGTAGACTTTACCTTTTACCTCAGAAGGGTTAGTTCACTCAATTCCATCTTTGCCGTAGATATGTTTTTCAATTCACCCTTTGCTGAAAATCAGATTCATAAAATACGATGACGCGGCTGTGAGAAAGTCCAGCAGCATTTTCCCTCTGAACTATAGGAAAACACATTGAGCACTACCTTGTTAATGTAATGCAGTCAAGTGCTTTAGTAGTTGTATCCGGCTTGACATTACCAAAAGCCTGAATTTAAAAAAGTAACCAATTTACATATGTTTAGTAACAAAATAATTAATAAATATCACAATTGCGTTTTCGAGATTGTCGGGTTATTTAAGGGCAATGAACGTACTATCAGAAAAAGATATCAGATGGCCAGGTGTCGTAGACGAGCCTCGCTGAGGGTCATGTTCGGTCATGTCGTGGCGCGACGGGTGGGGATCAATAAGACACCCTTTCTCCCCTTCTCCCCTTGCTTATAGCAGAATGCATTTTGCAACTTACACTTCAACTGTTGTACCTTGTCAACTTGCAATTACTTTTGATACAAAATGTTCCTTCCTGTAATGTATTTTACTCCGACATTACTACTTATCAGATGTAAGTAATACAATATTGTTAAATGCATTTTTTTATTATGATTTAAATTAAAATGAAAGTATTCACTTACTTCTTTATCGTTTTTTGTGGGGTGGTATTGGTTTCAACATTGACTTGATATGTATCAAATCTTTCCAAAAAAAGAAATACTTACCTGCTCGGTTCATAAATAAAAATGAACAACACATGAGTGTGCCTTAATGTAATCAGTTAGCTTGTATTTTTTATAATATAAAAGTAACAAACGAGCATGAAATACACCTGAGTCAACGTTGCTACTCTTGAAGATTAAGTTGTATCGCCTCATATCTCCTATTCAGTCCAGAAAACAGCAACGCATAACAGTCTTGTTATTAGCCAGAAATAGATGGGGCGATGGTACTTACGGAGTCGAATCCTAGAGTGATTTCAATTTTATCATCAACCCATGACCGTTCCACTGCTAGTCACAAATTTCGTCTTAGGATCAATGCATAGAGAACTCAATATACTGACCGAGTACGGATTGATACCTATCTCACGATTTTAAGAGCTTTATGAAGAGTTTACGGCATATAAGTCTTCGCGATAATTTTCTTTATCTTTAAATAGCACAAATAATTTGTAATATGTAAAAACTTTCCAATAATCGAAATATGTACATACCTTATAATTTAAATTTTGGAGCTCCAGACTGAGCGAAATTTATCCTACTACGCTTAAAACATAAGTAAGAGAATTTTAAATTAAAAAACTGTAGAAAATAAAGTAGCATTTTTAATGTGGTCTTAGTTTTGCTAGAATTCATGGTCGGAGCGTCGTAGAAGCGTGAATGCTTAAAATTTTGAGGCAAAAGTTGTTTAAGTGACTTTGTAAATAAAGTCGTATCTTTCTCCAAAATACATATTAAAATTATTTCAGGTGTTTCTAGCTCGCACAGGTATATAAAAATAAAACGAAATGGTATGTTCTTTACTTTGCCAATAAGTTGACATAATTGTAATACTAAGTATGTTTTGCGTTCTTTTTAATATCTAACTTAATGATAAGGCAAACGGGCTGGAAAGCAGCCGGATCTTCAATTATTTTTAGGCGGGGCAAAATGCCGCCCCTTGAATTTATTTTTACCATCTTAATCATTTCAGACATCAGATGTCCAATAATTGGTGGTCATTTAAAACGTATACGTGTTAAGAGTTTCACTTCCTACTCACAAGGCATCCAAATGATCAAAGTTAAATCAACAATGAGTTGCGCATTTGTTTGAAAAGTTTGAATTTGCCGCCCTCAGAACTTGCTTGCATAGACCGCGGCTCCCCCCCCCCCCCATCCGGGATGCTGGAAAGTAGTCGCTAAGGGATAATAGTCACTGTCGCCTTTGTAAATTTGCGACACTAAAATACTCACTGGCTTTGAAAAGAATTCTTTTTGCACCTTTCATGGATAGCACCATTGTAGAGCGCGACGAAAATCCAATAAATATACTTATAAGTTTTTTTTATACCTAAACCTAACGATAAGGCAGACGGGCTACCTGATGGTAAGTAGTTACCGTCGCCTAGTTACCTCGCCACCAGGGGAGTCGCCAATGCATCGCCGGCTTTGAAGGAGAACTCTTTTCACACATTTTTCGAAGAGCCCCCATAGCGCACCGGGAATACCTCGGGAGGAAGCTCATTCCACATCTTACACGTCCATGGAACAAATGAACGTGCAAACCGAACCGTAGAGGACTGGTGTGGATGGAACTTCATCCTTCGGCAAGTGGTGCGGTGGAGAAAAGGTGACGTAGGCACCAGGTCAAAAAGTTCCTGGGAACACTCACCATTGTAAAGCCGGTAGAACACGCAGAGGGAGCCTATGTCCCTCCGTAGACTTAAAGGTTCTAACCGATCGGTGATCCTTGGGTCGTTGACGATTCGGATCGCGCGCTTCTGTACGGAGTCAAGTGGGTTAAGCTGGTATTGTGGCGCCCCTGCCCAGAGATGCGAGCAGTACTCCATGTGGGGTCTCACTTGTGCCTTGTAGAGCAGAAGGAGTTGCCCCGCAGTGAAGTACTGCTTGGCTCTGTTCAAGATGCCAACTTGGCCTTCAATTAACATAGCATGTAATGTTAGCATCTATTTAATTATTAATGTCCGGCCGAAGCTTCGGATTCGGCCAACATCGGCCAAAAAAACACGTTCGACAAAACCTTCCGCTTCGGCCAACATGGGCCGAAGTTTTGGCCGGAGCCGAAGGTTTTAGCAAGCGTCTAAATTTAACGAACTAAAGCGAATACACGATAGCGCGATGGAGATTTTGGGCTCGCGTCGCCAGAGGTCTTAAATCGTCAAAATCGTTAAAATAACTTTTACCTATTTAGAACTGAACTTCTTATGGTTTTTAAAGCTTTGGCTTTGGTCGAAGGTTATAGTCATAGCCGAATAATCAATATTGTTGCAAAATTAAGAAAGACTCAAAATTACTAGGTACTCTACATTGCGCGTCATTGTGAGAGTGGACGAATATGAGGTCGAGATAAATTACGGACCCACGTTACAACAATATACACATGAATAGGTACAAATAGTCTTATTAATGATATGGGTTAAAGTACATGGTCTACTAAAGGAGACCTAAATAGCGGATAAGTGTCTACATGTCAAATCATTACGCATTTTAATGCCCTCTACGTGTTTTACACTTTGTTACAGAGCTAATAGATTAAGTAATTCTAAATACGCATCGTTGAAATTATAAGTGGACTTATAAGGTATACTCTTTGTTTCGAAAGCTCTACATAAAAAAAATATTGTAGGTATTTTCATTTAATTTAAGTTGTTTGACTTATAACCTTATTCAGCATTGTGTAAGAAGTACTACCCAAAGTTAAACCTAAATTTGCTCAATGTTAGTTTCCAGGATTTACTTTACGGAACTACTACGAGTGAATTGTTTGTTTGAATTGTTTTTGTTTCAGCAGAATTTTTTTGCAGTTAATTAAAAGTAATATTGAGGTTTTAGATAAACGTATAATATATATGAAATCATATTAAGATCAAGATTTTAAAACGTGAATATGTTATATATATGAAGCATGTATACTTGTGTAGCACTTAATACTTTCAGTGCAAAATGTAAGAATTTACTCCCATAGGTAAGAATTTACACCTAAAGTTTTACCTATGAGAGACAACATTGAATATTTTTTTATAGAGGCTGTATAAGAGTTATTTTTAAATAGTTTTTAAAAATTAAAAGAAAATTGAAAATTTATTTTAATTTTATGTTTGGTTCCAAGGACCAAAATGTTGTGGTACGCAAAATTATTAAATGAAATACCTACCTAATAGTTTTACTTCATAGTAAAATGTTATATTGCCATTTTTGACATAACAGTAATCAAAACATAAAAGCTTATTATTCTTTTCTTTTCATTTTTAATAAATTATATAAAAACTTGAACAGATGAGATTAGATTCCTACATAGTTAGGACACCTTGTGTTAGTGTCTCTCTCTTACCACGCCTTTCAAAGTAGAACACAGCAACGCTTAATACTGCGGTAATAAATTAGATAAAGATGTGTGTGTGTCATCGTTGAACGTTATAATGTTCTATACATAATAATCACCTTTGACCTCATTGTGTGAACATAAAAATAAAACGTTAACGTAAAGTATTGAATATAAAAAAAATATTTTGAAATACGTGAAGGTGACCCTACATCATTCGTGCTTCGTTTGCAGCGGAACCACCTACTGCATTTCAATTTCATAGAGAAGCCTACTGAACGTAGCTAATATGTTACTAGCTCGAATATTGAAAAATAAAATGCTCTATGAATCCACCCTCTTTGGATTATATTTTTCAATATTCGAGTGCTTTCAAAGGATATTAGAACTCTATTAGAAAATGTACTCATAAAATGGGCCAATTCCTTAGGAGTACATACAAATGTGTTTGGCCGAAAATTAAATCTATTTATGAAAGTACGATATACCTTTATTAAAGTAAATAAAATATTTATCTTAATTCGGGGCTAAGAGGTTCAAGTCCCTCAAAATCTAATTGCCTGAATACTTAAATCTGTTGCCACCTTCAAGGAGGCCGAAAAATACCTACATATTTTGGCTCACCAAGCCCCCCCAGGCTTCAAATAAAAATTTTGGTTTCTACCAGTCCCCTCTTTAACCAAGTCTCAAAATTATTTAATCCCAAGGTCCCTCCTGTTTGACATTAACTTTATATACTGACATATAAACATGTTTAGGATTCAGGAACTAAGTACAAGTAATTACACGGGTATTCCATTTGAACGACTATGTAGGTACGCTTCATTACGTCTCTCATACTCGAAGATATAGGTACATACATAGTACGGACTAGTATATAAGGTACTAAGTAATTCAATACTCGTACTGTGCGACGATGACGAGCCACGTTAATTCTTGGAATTTGTATATGATCAAATACTTGCATAACTTGTATCACATACATAGTTGTCACTAAACAGGCATTGCTTTAAAATATATATTGGTTATTCTCTGTATCTTGTAAATAACAGTTAGCTTTGAGATCTTAATGGGCGATACTGACCACTTATGATCTCATAAAAAGAAACAGTAGGTACATTTAATAATTAATGGCCACAACCGTGCTCCACGGCCAAAATTCATAAGACACTTTCTACACTCATAGTCCCTCACTAGGATTTTCTCCTGTGTCGTAGTTGCCATGGAAACATACAAAAGACTAATACACAAACACCCAGACCCAAAACAGACATCTAAATCCAACATTCAAATGTCTGTCTGGCCGTGAATCGAACCCGGAACCCATTGCGCGTTAGACCGGCATGGTGACCGCTCCGCCACGCGGGTCGTCAATATAGAGGTAAAGAGATAGAGAGTGTACGTCATAGTCAAGAGGTAAAAGTTATTCCATAGAACTCATATAGTCCTATTAGTAGTACTAGTACTACTAGTCCTACTAGTATATTAATGTTCCATAGAGAGCATACTGTTGCTGCGAAAGTTTCACTAAAAGTTTCAATAACAAGAAACAAGGTGCGCTGAAAGTAATAATAAAAGGCAATCCATTCCTTTGTAATTCAAACGCAAAGTTCTAACAAAGCAGCACAATCTTCATTATGATTCCTGGAGGTACTTGAAAAAATATGTCGAAATCTCGACTGAAACTCGACAGTTGACTGGTTTTGTTTTGACTTCAGTATAAAGTATTTTAATCTATACATTACCAAGAGTAAGCTACCAGGAAATCATTGTTATTCATATAAGAGAAATGGAAGAATATTTTTAATAAATTAAAAAAAAACACGCTCTCTACACTCATAGCTACACTAGGATTTTCTCGTGTGTGTCGTGGATGCCATGGACACACAAACCCCCAGACCCAGAACAGAAATATAAACATCATTCATATTTCTGTCTGGCCGGGAATCGAACCCGGGACCCACTGCGCGTAAGACCGGTATGGTGACCGCTCCGCCACGTGGGTCGTCAAACTTCGAATAAATTGACTTCGAATTTTCATCGAGGCACAATCTTCTCACCGATATCAGCCTAATAATGATAATTATGAATAGAGACATTGTTTTCAATTAATTCTAATTCAATCACAGCTATTCACCGTGGAGTAATATCATGGGATATAAAAAGGTAGAAATAAAAGTCTGATATTCCTGCTAAACTACGGTTGAACAATGAAGAAGCCTGTTTAACGTCTCACAGGATCGAGAGACACATTTTACGAGAAGATCCAACTAGTCCTCAGGAAAAGGGTTGTACCTGTCTTTGGCTGGCTTTATGTAGACTTGTAATGTTATCTGGCGTTGTTTACAGACGTCCATGGCCAGGAGAGGACACTTATCCGGTGTAGAGCATGTATATTTGATTTACTACAAAAATAGAATAAGAAAACTTTGGAATCGATATTGAAATAGCTTAACTTTATAAATATTTAAGTATACACGTGAAAGTATAAACTGAATAAAATAACCAGCAAATCGTAAGGTCTCCGTAACATTCTTTCGCATCTTCGTCACATATGCACTGAAAAAGTAACGCATACTTCATAATTCATAGTAGTTTAAGATCCGACTGCGTGATTTCTACTTCCATCTGTTTTTGATTAAAACATATTTTATGAAAAAAAAAATGTATTTTGTCTAGAAAAGTACCTAATAATTATTTTGCTGAGAAACTTCGTTGTTGTGAAAAAATTGTTATAAGTTCAAATATTCCTAAAAATCATTTGGATAAATACGCTTCCTACACTCGTAGGCACATGTAATACATAGTTTGACATAGCCATATCCCTCAATAACATTATAATATATCCATAAAAATATTAAAAATCAAAGTTGGTTAAAAATCAGATAAATATAGAAATTATACAGTTACATCTCGTAGTATAATGTACGACGTCAAAGTCGGGGGCGTCATATAGAATGGAAAACTAGGTAGACTTTTAAAAAGGGAAGAGTTAAGTATGAAATACAGCCGTAAATACCAATTTACTGGTAATGCCTGTACCACCCATTTCAAACAACAAAAAAATGCAATAATAAATAAAATTGCGTAACATTAAAATATGTATAGCATATACCTACACGGGTTTCTTATCATATAAAAAGGTTATAACGTCGTGAAAATAACTACACTAGGTCGCTGTTTCTTTTGAATATTGAGTAGATATTTATTTTTCCAATTTTCCTATTATGTAAGTAAAGTGATCCAGGTGGTAGAACCAGTGCCGTTCGACCGCGAAGCTACCACCGCCACACCTATAGCTAGCGTAAAACAGATCTTGCGTTTCGTTGGAAGGTTGTGGTTGCCGGCTCAATTATATATGTGGCGACCATCTCAGTCCTCAGGAGTAACAACGCAGTTGTGATCGACTTCAGTTAGGACGCCTGTTCTATACAAAATAATTGGTGACAGGTTACAGGTGGCAACTTACTATGAAATGGATTTCTTGTTTATTACTTTGTGTTTAAAAAAACCTGCATAATATTTGTGCATTCTAAGATGTATCGTATTAATATGAACCTGTCATGTAAGATATCTGGAGATATTGTAAGTGCTAAAAAAAAAACATATTTTCCATGTTTTAATAGATACGGCCCTTGTCTGCGTGGTAGTGTTAGTATGGTAGATACACGTATAGAAGTATTTTACACTACTATTATATATTACTTATAAATAGTAGTAATATTGCTACTTTATAACTATATAATTTGTCTATCACGGCACGCGTCTGCCATATTAAATGTCTGTAGACATAACGCAGCTTACGTATATCATTTTTTTACTTGACGATTTCTTTATGAGGAGCTAAATAGTAATATTACGGTAACTGATTTATTTAATATCAAATTATATATTAAATACGGTAAGTAATTTGCATATACGCCTAAGTGATTATGATAGTGGTCAAACACAATCGGCGGTTATATGTCAACCACAAATAGCATTGGTCGGATACGGTTGTTCTGGCGAGTCGACCCTGATGCTGCAGGCTGAATGACCTTTATCACAAGGTTTTCAGGTCGAGGTCGCACATCTGACCCCAGATACCTCCCGCGGGTGTATTATACGGTAACACCAATGCAGAATAACTCGCTCAACTTCACCCATTTGGCTCCCACCTCGAAACCCGACACCTTAATTGAGATTAATTCTTGTAGTCACCATTGAAGCCCAATATTCCTCGGCAAGTTGATACGTAATTTGCAGCAGATAGCCTTTCTTGATTTAATACAGTTAGTTAGTAGCCTTATTTGTAACCTTTAGATAGAAATATCTCTAAGCTTTCTTTATGGATAGGTTTTAAAATTATACTGATGATTTGCAGAAGTTCAGATATTTGCAGATGCAATGACAACACTATTGAAATGAAATTTCAATATTTTGAATAGGCCTATAGGGGCACTTACAAATTGTATTTACTATATTTTTTCTTACACTACCACCGGTTCGGAAAATGACCTGAACTAAGAAGATCCGGCAAGAAAATCAGAGGGTTTGTCTTTTTTGTAGTACTTTGTATTGTTTGTTTGTATTATTGCAATACATAGCAATGGTGACCACCAGTATTATACGGCCCATAGGTCCTCTAATGTTTAAGTATAATTAAAAATAAATTAATTTTTAAAGAGAATAACTACAATCAACATATATCTATTAAAATGTAAACATTTATATTAATTCCTTAAATTTTCAGCACGTTATGTTATAAAATAAAGACGAAATTATCTTCGTCTTTTTAACCCCGGGGTCGCTCTAAAAAGGTCAGAGTTCAAATAACTACTTTTCAGTAATGAAGGTCGTTGCTTGGTTTATTATAATAATG
This sequence comes from Cecropterus toxeus, assembly GCA_018249875.1. NCBI lineage: Eukaryota > Metazoa > Arthropoda > Insecta > Lepidoptera > Hesperiidae > Cecropterus > Cecropterus toxeus. Next base: position 8,062 of record DWNE01000354.1, on the reverse strand, counting down.
TAAATAAATAATAGTATACTTTCATCAGCTATATATGAACATAAATACATACCTTTAATAATTGAAACGGCTTAACTAAATGAATACAGTACACCTATCGAAGATATCCCTTATATGAATAATTGAAATAGTTATTATAATATTTTCATGTCCCGAATGTGTCACTTAAATTGTTCTACTCTACAAATGTGGTAAATATTTGGTTTCCTAAACAACGTTGTAGTCCTGTTTATTTTCCTATCTGTGTCGCATATTCTCGCGTTACTCGTAGCCAACCATTATCAAATAATACAAAACTGAGGCATACATATTATATTGTACATAAGTAGTGTAGATATAGGGATGGAAATGACGCAAATAATTTTAATACAATACCTGCTTTATAAGCTCAAGTGACTTCCATTTGTAGTGAAGTAGCACATTTGATTATGTTATGTTTCAATTGTAATATTTTTTCCAATCATGCGCTTTATGTTTTATATAACATTGAAGTAGCCAACGTGCTCAATAAATCTATCTGATAGTAGTGGTCATAAGCACCCGTAGAAATCTGTAAGCAACCATATAGAACAAGGTTGACCTGAATCATCACGATCTCATCTTAACCACAGACACATTGTCAATTCTGAGGAGGAAGATGATCGCCATAAGTCAAATGAAATTGACACCCTTCCACAAAAACGCAAGAATTGGTAATTGTTAGAAATAGATGTGGCGATGGTCTCCCTGGTCAAACAATGTCGATGCCACCAATTTTTAAACATCGCTCGCTTTATGAACCAAAATGCATTTATAAATGAGGCTAAAGCTCAATGAAAGAGCATTACTTAGCCTCTAGTTGCCAGGGCCAAAAGGCGAGAATGACTTTGTAATGTAACACGAGTCAATCCCGCTCTTGTTAGCTCTATTACGTCGGCGGCGGTGCTCTCGGACGTATAATTAGCAAGTCCCGCCCGCGATTTGGGTCACGAAAACAATAAAATTTCTGCCGGTGCATCGGATCAGTTCGGAATTAAATTGTTTGTAATTCGCTGCTCAGCAAGTAACAACGAGTTATGATTCGAAATTAGGCCATGTTCGGATTAATTATGAAATTTAAATATGTACCTGCCTGTTTTTGGTAGTTGAAATTGCTCATTAAACTATGTTTTAATGTGAATTATACATTTATACGTATAGTTAAATATGTTAGGACTTCATATAATATGTAGGACGTCGTCGACATACATCGTCGTCGACCCATTGCTGTTTCACTGCTAGGCACGGTTCTCATTTCAGACTGACATTGATTTAGGCCATGGCCCATCACGCTTGCCAAGTGCAGATAAGTAGACTTCAGACACTAGTAAGATCTTTCTAAGTACTCTTAGGAATGTAGATTTCACCATGATGATGACGTTTCGAACGATAGTAATAAGTAATTAATTCCTAATATGTACAAAACATTTAAAACCAGAGGTGTTTATGTGTAGTATTGTTTGTGTTTCCATGTGATTCGAGCATTGGAGCCCGGATCAGTAGACCGAACTTCACCCAACAAATCAATCATAACATTATAATGGGCTGTCATAGATATCCATTTACGCAATGAAAAGTATACAAAAATTGAGATCCAGAAAATATTTATAAAGTAATACTGCATGTTATAGATATAGGCAATGTAGAAGAATACAAAACTAGGTCAAAAGGCTGGTCTCCAGAACGATAAGTCAGCCGATAGTGCCACTTTCACAAACTAGGTAGTATCGACCTTACTGAAGACATTATTTCGCCCAGGTAAGTTCTATGAATAAAATTGTGCAAGTGTTCTATTTTAACATTATAAATATAGCAACAGATGCCTCCTAGTAAATATTCATTAATGTAATCTTAAATATAATTATACTTACGTAACTGGCCGTCTTTAACTCATTATTCTCCTACTACTCGGCAACGGTCTCCTCTCTGACTGACCTGGGTTTAGACAGCCTTGTTGAACACTCCTTCGAGGGCTATAGCTTTCTACAGAAGGTGTTTTTTTTTAACTTTTATAGCAAGTGATAATTAAATTCTGATAAGCACAGCGTTGAAAAATTATATCCCTATAACTTCTACGCTTGGAATTCGGAACTCAGACCACAAGGCTGAGCAGCTAAATTTCAGACCTCTAGCTAGACTATCATTCCTTACATAACAAATACTGTTAAATAGTTCGCTTGGCTTAAAATAAAAAGACCTGGGTTGTTTCATTTATATTTATTAAAATTAAAAACAATTGGTATACATATTTTACAAAACTATTCCACACGATGATAAATATAAACATTGGCAAAAAATGTCGACGCGACTTGTATAAATGCACATAAAAGCTGCATCTAGTGGCCTCAAGGTGTCCTCGTAACGGTGTATCAAATAACACACCTCGCTGCATTTTTAACACCTTGTTGTCGCTATTGCTATAAGCTAACCACCAGTTCTAATGTTTCCAGGTGCTTTAATGTTTTAAAGGTATTGATCTAGTTCCCGAGTTTAGTGAAACAATAAATAGTTTAATTAGGATGGTGCAAAACCATTCTAGTTATTTAAGGCGTGCAAATATTAATTAACTAAAGAAAAAACTAGTATTATACACTTTATAGTGGGGTTATTTTGTTGTCATCATCGGAATGGTATGGAAAAGGCCTTGTAACGATAAATGAATAGCTAATGTTCGTAAGGATCCACCAATTAATCTTCTATTATACTAGTTAATTGTAAAATTTTCTCGCTGGTCCCAAATTTGACTAGATTAAATTAGAACCGCTCATTGTGTTGCATTATTTGAATAAAAGATACCAAAAAATGAGAACGTCGCATGTAATCATGTAAAGTTGTTTTCAGGGCATGACGTAGGTATATGCATGTCTTATATTACACCTGGGAACACCAGTCGTTGCTATTAAATAAAGCACACACCGGCACGCCTATTGTTATCTCTAAAGTCGGTCGACATTACATAATACTTTATCTACATTTATACACAAAGCACACGTGGATGAAAGTGCTCGTTTGTAAAATTACTTATTAATTCTACTCTAACAATCAGCAGGTTATGAAATATGAAACTAATAAATACATATTACAATATTTTAGTTGATGATACGATATGACAGAGTTACATCTAACATTTATGAATGTTTAACATATTTTAAACATTCATATTAATTAAATTTATGACGCAGTTGTACAGATTATACTATCCTAGACTTCTTTGTCTCCAAGAGAAATATTTAACCTAAGTCTCTTTAGTGTTTCAAGGCTCGGGAGACTATTATCTCGACTATATAAGTAGTAGTATAAAGAACATTATTAAAAATGTGCAATCATCTAGGGAAATTTAAAAGACGTTAATATAAAAATTTGAGGAATTAATAATTGGCCGATAGCTCAGAGATTTTAATTCAGTATCGACGGCCGAACGGTACAAATAAAAAAACATGAAATTTTGCTTGATTGATAGCGACCAAGTGCGCTTGACGTTTTAATAAAGTCGATACTAAAAAAGTTGCATGAATAACTTAGAGGTATCATTAATCACCTACATGTATATTTAAACAACCATTTGGCCTAATTATTAATGTACAAACTAGACCATTAAATATCTATTGTAACGTCGGTGTACTGTAGTTAAAATTACTTTGTAAATTTCTCAAATGTACAGTTTTCAGAAAAAATGGCATTTACTTATTTCATGGCAGGGATTTTAATATATCCATTTTATGACACCGACACCGACTTACATGATTACTGAAATTTTCCCTTAATTAAGAACTGTCAGTGACAGAGGAAAGTGAACCCAACATTTGTTGAAAATTATCTCGCGTCTAGATAACTTTTGACGGCGGACAACTTGAGAGAAATGAGAAAAGTGCTGTCTTTGGATTTTACATTCGGAGGAGTATTTTTATAATGATTTTCAAAATATGTTTAGAGATATTTAAGGCTTCGTCTAGAAAACTTTTATCCTAACGAAGCTTCCCGTGAACGTGTTCGAGTGGCGCATAAATGATCAGCAAACTTGTTCGGCCTTAAAAGCTTATGTAATTTATGTGGGCTCTACTCTAGATGCAGTGCAGTTGGCCCCGATCGACAAATGAGATACAATTTACCTAAATTAATCGAGAATACAATTTTTGCACGCTTACTTATTAAGACTATTACATTTATTTTGTTGTTAAAAGATGTTGAGCGCTACCACAGCCTTTTAGGACCCAACCTCGGTATAATGATGTCGAGTAGTTTGCGAAGCTAATTACGAAATTCATTATAACTTAGTAAACGAGGTGGTGAGCTCAAAGGCGAATGACCTATATTGAGTCGATTTCGATTAGTCGGTGTAGAGGCCCTCGTAGAGCGAGCGAGGCAAGTGTTCAGCCAACAAAGACTTGAGCTTTTCTCGCGGGGAAACCGGCGTGTAGCGCGCGAGAGGGAAAGTGCGCGTAACGCCGTCGCTCAGCGCGCGCGTCACCGCCGTCAGGTCAGCGTCCTTTGTAACAATAAGGTATTCATCAACATGAACGAGGAATATTAGCGTATCACGGACACGTTTTTGTAAAGCGGTGCCGTGTCATAGTGATGAGCACTTTGTAAATAAAAGAGATCGCTCCTTTTTAAAATTAAATGATTGATAAATGTAATATAATAAAGCACATCAGTAAACAAATGCATATTAGTTACTATTAATCACTAACGGAAAGCTACGCCGTAGCTCTTTGGTGCTAAGTTTGTCGGAATCTCTATAAGACAAATTTTATACTGCCTGGTTTAATGGTATGTCCATAAACGATAGCATCTGTGACCAATTTTCCATATTGTTATTTTTGCCTATTTGTTTATGGTTTATGTGTTGGTGTCACTTATGAATGAATAGTATAGTTATCTTATTACAGAAAAAAATATATGAATAAAAATTTTCATTAATTGGAATTAACACAAATACAATTGCAACCAAAAGCGTTCAAAGTACGGCCATGCATTATTTGATACTGTAGAAGACTCTAGGTAACCCTACGTACATGGATTATTATGCCATGCCTAAAGGACTGAACGAGAAACAAAAATCGTAAAATTTTGGTTAGTAATAATCGCGCGTGCCTTTTGCCAAGGTTAATGTAATTCTTTGAATGATACATAAGTATTATTTAGGTATTCTAGATTAAAATAGCGAAAGCTTATTTAGATTGAAGTAGCAAAGGAGCATGCTGTCGACCTGATGGTAGGTAAGTGGTCACTGCCACACATGGTCATCTATAAGCCACTTCATACAAAAGTTGCTACTCCCGCGGACTAAAATGGTCGCTTCATTTGAATGTGAGCCGGTAACCACAACCTTCCACCGAGACGCAGGAACTGCTTTACGCTAGATATAGGTGTATGATGGTACCTCCCCGCTTGAACTATTCTCGTTCTACCACCTTCCAATTTCTTAATTCACTTATCTTTCTTTCATCTTATTGAAATAGCAAACAAGCTGCAAGCTTGTTTGCTATTCACCACCTGATGGTAAATGGTTACTGCCGCCCGCGGACATCAGTAAGCAACTTCAAATATAAAGAGATTCTATCTGACGTCGATCACAGGTACGTTGCTACTCTCGAGGACTAAGATGGTCGCCTCATATATGAGTGAATTGGCAACCATAAATTTAATTTGTTTAACTTTAATTAACATAACATGAAGGAAAAAAATACTCACAGCACTCTTAGTATACTTTTCAAGGCTACGCAGGGCTTGTTCGAAATAATCCTCTCCGTATGCGCCTTTTTGTTCATCGCTCAGTCTCTTCCACATGTCGCGAGCCTGTTCCAGTAATTTCTCCTCTGAAAGCCAAGCACTTCCGGTCGTGTATTCCCCGGCAGCGACTACGACCTGTGGATAATTAAATGATTAACACTTCACGATCATCGCTTCATCCTCTGGATGTAGGGTGCCAGTATTTTAATACACGTTTAATGATAGTAAATGAGCAAACAGGCTTCCAAATGGTAAGTGGTAAAAGCAGTCCATGGACATGGTTAATACACCTCAGTATCACTAAGATAACTAACACTAAGATAAGGGTCCTTTATCGTAACACTGATATTATAGGTTAGAAATAACCAAGGTCGTAGTGTCTGCGGAGTTGATCCACCAACAGTTCTCTCATCTTTAAATCAGTAATGATCATGATTATAAATATTCATCTTTATTCACGATTATGATTCGAATATACTTGTAATGTAATGTACTTTTAATTATTTAAGATTTTTCTGTTTGGTTCACATACAGGAATTGTTACAATTTTACACCAACATTTTGAATACATGCGGAAAGTAATAAAACATTGATATGTAGAGCTTTTAGGTTACATTTTAACCAAACTACGAGTGTGTACGTCGAAGATTGTGCTACTCCTAAATCGTGATCATGAATTTTAAAACCCTGAGTATATTTATTGACTCCACGAAATTCTTTCCAGAAACTTAGTACTCATAAATTTAAATCCTACTTTAATATGCTTTATTTCGTAATAGCTTCTTATTTTTAATTTAACAGGACACAGTGCAGCAAAGCTTTCTGTTTTAATTGTGGACTTTCGGGGAACTTTTCCCACATTAGAGAAATCTGCATTTCACTAAGCTTCTCCAACTTGAGGTGATAGATGAAGATATACGAGTAAGTCACTGAACAACCTATGTCGGATGTTACCTAAACATCTATAACGCGTCCGACAATGTTTAACAACGAACAACTGTTCATCGATAAATACTTGGGATGGTAGATACTTTTATCTATCATCCCAGATATTTATCGATGAATAGTTAAGGCCCCTGGAAGCACGGAATTTAACCAAATACTGGCATAACAAATCAGCTGCCAAATACTACTGCTAGTAATAAAAGAAATACAATATGTTATGTTTCTATAAAATGTTGATAAGATTATTCTCTTCATGTATTTAGAATAACGTAAAAGTTATACAAATAAAATAAATTAAATTCAAATTAGATATATTTTGTCACTTTTAATGGCACTCATTTTTAATAAGTAGGTACTCATAAGCTACCCATACTCTTGATTATTTAGTGTAATAACGACATAGTTATATAAATGAATTCAAAAGTAATGTAAGTATTTCAATCATTCAATCATCATCATCAAACATCTATATTTGATGATGATTCTATGTAATTTTACTCATACCGTACTACCAAATAGTACGGGGCACATATATACCTTAAACTTTAATGTATGTCTGTAATCAGATTCTGTAAGTGCTTTAGCTGTTTAACTATTAATATCATAAGCATTATCATGACAATAACGTAACTACTAAGCTTTATTGACATTAATTCAGCCAATATTTTGGCCAATATTGACATTTACAATAATTTAAATTAGACAATATGACAATAGAGACAACCTCTTGCATAAATGTTAGCAATCAACATGTTTTAAAATTATCGTCGGTCAGCCTGATGCATCAAAATATTCAAGGAATAATTGGCAAAGAATTAGAAATAGAACTTTTTTTGGAAAATAGTAACATAGATGTATTATGTATAACCGAACACTGGTTAAAAGCAGGTGAAGTCATGTTTAACTTTTGTAAACATCAGGTTGCCAGCTCGTTCTGCAGAACAAATATGATTCGCGGTGGTTCCCTCATAATTGTCAATAAAAACATAACATTTAAAGAGCGTAAGGACATTGTAAACCTTTCTGTCGAACGAGTTGTTGAAATCTCTTGTATAGAGTTTGAGCAGTTCCTAGTTGTAAGCGTATATAGACCCCCCATTGCATCTTACGAGGATTTTGAAATGGTAATGGAAGAAGTTCTATTTAAAGCCATGGGTTCGAATAAGGGAATTGTTGTCTGCGGAGACTTTAACATTAATATACTAGAAAAAACATCTCAAGCAAGTAAACTTATTTTGTTATTTAAGTCATACAATTTAAGCAAAAGTTTCTATGAACCTACTAGGATAACTGCTACTAGCTCAACATGCATAGATAATATATTTACAAACGTAAAACCCATTAACACATCTATTATAAATAACTT
>DWNE01000353.1:0-31102 GCA_018249875.1 Cecropterus toxeus | reverse complement strand
TAATATTCAAAAAGCCGTATACCACGCAATACGCTCGTGGCATTTTTAAAAAGATCGCGGAAACAAATAGCAACGTCTACTCGTCTTGCTGTGACACTCGCTACTGCAAGCACCGCCAGAACCGTTTAGGGGCCTTGTCAATGCGTATGTTTGTGTTAGTGCGCCGTTTTGAACGTTTGTTCGTAGTTTCCATACTGTTCCATATTTTTACTGTGCTTCAGGTGTGCAAGCCTTTTTTTAATGCAGTCCACCGAATAATACTATTCTATAATACTAGTCCACCTAGTAATACTATTATATATAACTATTCACTGCTGCAATGGTCATTTTAACGGATAATATATAAAATGTATGTTAGAACTGATCTTAGATGCGTTACCACTTCTGAAAACTAAGATGGTTGCCTCAAATTTCATACAGCATTCAGATTAATTCAACGAAACGGGCAGTTCATGCGTTTCATTCGCGTTAGAAATAGGTTTACGTGTGACGAGTGTACCTCCCCGGTCAAACCGTTCTGCATTCATTTTTTTTTTATTTTCTGTAACTATAATAAAATGGCAACTTTGTGTTATAGAGGTTTGTTTCTCAATGTCTTTAAAAATAAAAGCCTAAAAATGTATCATTTGATAGATCAAGATTTAAACAATAAAACAATATTAAATACATTTGAAAAATATTTCAATAAATGTCTATATTTTTTTTTGAAGATATTTCTAAAATATCATGCAAGTTAACCTGTATATTTTATTAGCAAAGAGGATCGGTCATTAAGTATTTATTAGTTGGAGAATGAAATAACCTTACCAATGTACAATTATCAGGCTGGGAAAAAGCAACCATTTAAAAAAAAAAACACGCTTTCTACACTCATAGTCCCACACTAGGATTTTCTCCTGTGTCATGGGTACCATGGACACACAAAGAAGAATACACAAACACCCAGACCCAGAACAGAAATCTAAACTCATCATTCTTATTTCTGTCTGTCCGGAAATCGAACCCGGGACCCACTGCGCGTCAGACCGGTATGGTGACCGCTCCTCCACGCGGGTCGTCAACAAGTGTCAACTTAGAACTATGGTAGTTTCAATATGAGTCTTTAAATATTTATTTGTTCTCGTAATGGGGTGAATTAATTACGCATAATTGATAATTTAGAAAAAAACATTCTTCAAATTTTAATTGAAGTAAATAAATACTTATTAGTAATTGTTCACTTATCAGTAATAGTCTTTGTTGCATTAAATAATTCAGTTGCTTTGAGCAAAAGATCTCGTCAACCCAGTATTGTCCCACTGCTGGGCACGGGTCTTCTCTCAGATTGAGAGAGTTTTAGGCCATAGTCCACCGCGCTGGCCAAGTGCGAATTGGTACTTCACAAACCTTTGGAACTCTTTTTTTTATGAGAACTTTCAGATGTGCATCTTTCTTTACAATGTTTTCCTTCACCGTAAAGCAGTGATAAATAAATTTAATACGCACATAATTTTAGAAAAATCAGAGGTGCGTGATGCCTGGGATTCGAAACCCGGATCCTCGATTGAGAGGCCGAGTTTCAACAATTAGGCTATCACTGATCGTATATTTTTATATAAAGCAAACGATATTTAATTTAAATAAAAAAATCCTAACGCCAGTATACCCACCAATGTATTTATATGTTTATAATACTTTTACTTGACTTCTTAGCAAAAACGAAAATAAAAAAGTTAAGTTAAATGTATATGAACATAAATTTCGTTTAAGCAGTGGGTTTTTTGCGTTTTTAACGATGTAACTAGTTTTCCAACTATACATTTTTATAAGCGCGAGTAAAACCTTTTTCGAATTTTGTTCGAAGTTTGTTCCGCTGAAAATAGATAAAAATCAGTTCTCTCATAAGTTCATTCCACTCACTCTCGTATCGAATCCCTCTTAATTTATATCTCACTATATTTTTATTCATCATCAATTGTTTTTATCGAGTGAATATTTTTTCTATTCCTAGCAAAACAGAAACGATTGCACTCATCTAGAAATAAATAATTGGAGGCTTTAATTAATCTTATTAATATTAAAAATACGAAATTTTAATGGTTATTGTTAGATCTCGCAAAACAAACAAAACGGATTAACATGAAATTTAGACTAGTGAAACTTTATTTATACATTAGAACATAGAAGTATTATTATTACCCAACTGCGTCAGAAGGAGGATAATGTTTTTCGAGCTTATGTATGTAAAAATGGCGCCTACAAATAAGGGAAATGTGCCCCCCCCCCTCTTTTTCTGCCTTTTTAATTATCGCAGCAATATGGGTATCAAATGAAAGCTAATGTAACGGAGAAGTGGTGAGATGCTTTAATGTGATGAGGTGTGGTGACAAAGGGGTGAGGTGAGGAGAGGCCAAGGACAGGAAGTGGGGTGTGGTGAGGAGAGGAGAGGTGTGATGATTAACATTTGGCGGACACGTCATTATTGAAAAGAAAATTCGAAATAAATTATTGCTTAAATAGTATTTTTCTAGTGTCTTATTTTATAGCGTATTACTAGTAAATAAATTATTCTAAATCGAATTGAATCGAAAATAAAGCGTTTTACGCAATCGGGTTGTTTTGTTTTACTATTTTTAACAATGTTACTAGTTATTACAACTAATTTTATAACTCAGAATCTGTTGTATTTACAACATGTAAGTTGTGAACTACATGCACATAGTTGATTACAAATATATTTTAATTATAAAACCAATTACTAGGCGTTCAACCAACTAAATTTAAATTCCGAAGTCAGAACAGGGTTCGTAGAAAGTTCAGTTGCACGTTGTAGCAAATTTTACAATATATCACTTAATGATTAATTTATACTTGAACTATATAATTTAATATATGAAAAATATTTTCATATATTAAATTTAAAGTAGTTATACTTTAGAATTATTCTTTATACTTTAATATAATTATACTTTAGAATCTGGATGCTGCTCGTCTTATCTCCCGCTTCTCGGTGCTGCTATTCTCCTACAACTGTGAATTGGTCAATCCGTGTTAGGTGTTTTAAGGCCAACCAAAAGGCCTAGAATAATTATTGCTATAGAGCAATAACATGTGTCTTAACGTGCCCCCGTAATAACGCTAGCTCTGATAAAATGTTAAGAACAGTTAGCGGTCTACTAATGTCATTCTCATCCCTATCAGATGTTAGACTTACGCTACAGATCCTAATTAATAAAATATTTTTAACACTGAAATAGTAAGCAGTGCACGTACAACCATACTACGTTAAGGCTTACGATCTTCGTAATACACGATATTTTAAACACATTACTAATGTAAATATAATAGATGTAAATATTATTATACTCATCTACAGGATTTTGGGTTATATTTTCTAGGGATAGGAGTTATATAACGTATTTAAATTTCGGCTACGTCTTAAAGGTTTATGTATTTATTTGTATACTTCAATGTAATAAAAAAAAATAATAATAAAAGACTTTGGTTTACACCCTACTTATTCTACGCAAATCTCCTCGAGTTGTGGTAGTAATGGGTCAGATTATTAGGTTGATGACGGCCTATAAAAATAAATATAAAAAGACAGTCTGACCTGCTATATTGAAGCTTCCGATGAGCAGTGTCCACAGAGACAGCACTCGCGTCGCGCTCGGCCGCAGCGAACATTCCATTTTCATTTGATTATGAAAATTTTAATTACTCCACGAACAGAAGTTATATATTCACTGCGTCCCTGCACCGATTCATGATCTGTAAGAAAAAATAGTGCTTACATATAATAAAACTAGAGTCCCAAAAATAGTTTGGATGACTAAGATGAATAAGAACAATACTGAAATCTGTAATATTTGGATTTTTTGTCAATACAAACATCTAATGTGCGTTTGCGTTATATGTTTGATTAGTATCAAATAAAAAGTACTAAATTTAATTTAATGGATTGGTGTCCATTACAAAACTCAGGCTGGCAGTCGACACTTAATAATAGGTGACTTGACTATTCTTGACTATTGTCCGCGTATTGAGTCGCAACATTTACTGGATAAGACTCAACATTCTTTACACGTTAGTGGGTACAAGTCAACGGCCAAGTCACACAACATTAACTATAATAATAAAGAAATTGCAGTAAGGAACCTTAGACTTGGCACGACTTTGTCTAGATTTTATTACTTTTTAGAGATAAACAAGCAGTTCCATCCACACTTGGTTAGTTTTTTACAGAATGTTTTTGGTGGGATCAATTTATATTGAGGAAATGCATCTTTATTATAATAATAAAATACTTTTTGGAGAAAATCCACGTAAATAAAATGCAATCGACAAGTATTTTTTTTTTTTTAAGTTTTATTTCAATAGGCAGTGACCTCAAAATATTTTAATGCAATCACGGATTTGTAATTGTTATAAATGCGGAATTACGCGATTTTACAACACTTTATTAAATAGTTTATATATCTGACGATCCCCGAAAACGGATTTAACGTATTTGTGGTCGGGACGAATTGACACAGAATTGCAAAATTTGAGCAGTCGTAACAATGGAATGGTTAATACTTAAAGTTATTGTTGCGGTTCCGTATAATAGGTTTGATTTCACGACTCATTCAATACACAATGGATTCGTATCGATCATTTCAATTTAGTTACATTTCCTTTGCCAGAGATTATTTTCATTACCTTTTGAAATACATCCATACTAATGTATTATATTAATGTGAAAGTGTGTTTGTTAGTTCCTCTTTCACGTAGCCACATAGTTATTATTAGATATGGTTTATATGTTGGAAGGGTAGAGAGTGACGTAGGCTATTTTTTACTTATTCCCATGAGAATATTGATGTTTTGTTAGTTGCTAGATATTTAGTTCCAGACGTTGTTAACAGATGGCGTTAGTAAAATTTAATGCAAGTTCTGAATCACGCTATCAAATGCTACACGTAAATTACTTAAGTTAAAAGCAACTAATAAATTCAACTGAAGTTTGAATTCGTGCTGGATAAATTTTGATTTTTTATTAATATTATAAAGTTGTAATAAATTAAAAAAATAAGACAGGCTTTGATTTTGGTTTTGGTTTGCTTCGTTAATTGGTTTGGTTGAACGTTGTTGTTTTGGCTTAAAATAATTATTTTCAAGGATTAGTACTTTAGTTTACATATTTTATGAGATTTATTTGTTATTTGTATGGTAGTTTTATTTTGTGTTTCTGCTTATTGTTTTACTTAAACAATTTTCATAGTTGTAGTAGTTTTTACTTAGTATTTGTAAAATTAGACTGTTTTATTTTTACCTTTAAGTCGTTTCATTTAGTTAGTAGTAAATAGTTAGTTATTACATTGCTTTAAGTAGTAGATACTAAGATAGTAGTAGGTGCTTTTTAGGATTTAACTTTTTCTGAATTACTTATATCCTATCCTACTTTAATAATATTATAAATGCAAAAGTTTGTGACGATGGATGTATGTATGTTTGTTTCACGCAAAAACTACTGAACGGAATTGAATGAAACTTTACAGTAGTATAGGTTATAAATCAGAATAACATATAGACTACAATTTATAATGATTCAGTTCAGAGCCCCATGTAAATTTGATATATATATATTTTTATTTTTGTACGTAATTCGGAAAGCGGTTTACAGAATACACTTATTTACCAAGTTTCAACTCTATAGACTTACCTAATAGTTTCCGAATAAATTGGCTGTAACGTACGGACAGACGGATAGACGGACAGACAGACGTAACGAATATATAAGGGTTCCGAATTTTGCCATTTGGCTACGGAACCCTGAAAATGAAGACTGTCAACTTCCCAGGACGACGTTTGTAAAGAGAGGGACTGATGAAATTGTAGGCCAGTACTCACGGCTTAATATACCTACACGTGAGTCAATGTAGAAATTTTAATATTTACATAAAACGCCGACAAGAAAATGGCAAATTATATTAAAATTGAGCAGTGCTTGCGGTGATGTCGTCGTATCCTTCCACGTAACTTTTCGTACGATCCTACGAGAATTTTAGAGGCCATATCAATGTAGCTGTTTCTAAAAAAACTGTTTATTATCAACCCATAATTATTACACTGTTGGGCAAGAGTCAAATCTCTTAATGAGGAACTTCTAGGTTAGTTTACAACGTTGTTCTAGTACGGTTTTAAAAACACATTTCACTCAATTATGAGATTTTTTTTATAGCGCTCTTATGCTTTTTTTTACACGAATTGGATTACAACGAATTTTATTTCGATATTTTTATTGTTTTTATATGGAGGTGATGACGCTTTTATCATCAGCTTGATATAAGATAGTTGCACCACTAATTGATTCGGTACTACTACTGAAATATTTTCGACGAATATATTTAATTTATCTTGCGATCTTGAGTATTATATAAGGTACAAGAGTGAAAGCAAAATTCTAATACTCCTGCTTGATTTACTTGTGACCAATGAAGAACATAAGACTATGGTATAACACAGTAAGAGTTATATTTAATTACCAATATGCACATAAATAAGTATGTATGTCAACAGGTAAAGCTAATATTTTAATTAGTTCTTAAATCTGTTGAAGAGAAATCAGCAAGGTAATTAATCATTATTAACGTCGAACGAATTAACTGGCTTGAAAATTAGGTTAATTTTAAAGCCAGTTGGTCATTGAGTAATATAAGATATAATTCACAAACCTACATTTTATTATAGTTTAGATATTTTTAATAGATTAGATATTTTTGTAACAATTTTAATACACTTCAAAAGAGGTGAAGGTGCTCAGTTCGTGTGTATTATTTAGCCGACCGAAAAAAGGAGAAGGTACTCAATTCGTTTGATTTTTTCTTGTGAAATATCGGAGACATGATTGTTGGCGTGGCAATGATCGCATTTATTTATTTTTGCGCCATTTGTTATACATTGTTGGAACTATTAAGTATCGAATACAACTAAGTGGGCTGCGGTGTTAGTCCGACTTAGTGCGGGGTACTGTTCGTAGATAGTGTTATTTTCATTCTGATATATATATTTAGTTTCTATCGCAATCTTGTATTTTATGCATATTACTTGTACGAACACTATGTTTCACATCTGCCAGGCATCCCATGACAGCTATCTTTTTATGCGTGTTACGCGTCAAACTTTTTACACCTTGTACCGAAATTAATAATAAGCAGTACTATTTTTTATTAGATAATATGATGAAAATAACCAAATCAGTAACCCAAAAAGTAATTAAAGAAACCACAGTTTCTTTTCTCCAAAATATACTTTAAAACATACCTACAAGATCTATAACAGTGACGTGTTACTTGTTTTTAATTACCTATCTAACGGAATTGATATCTCGAGTTCTCGAGCGTTGAGATGACTTTTCCCGTCTCGATAAAAGACAAATTTTTCGAGACTTTTCGCCTTGGGAATTGCGAATTGGATTGGTGGGCATTGGGAATTCAGCACATATTTTTTCGAACGAAACGTACATACGAAGCGATTGTGGTCCTAGAGCGTGTAATATATCATAATCGACCTTTTTCTTTATAACCGGAAAATTATTAACTGGTACCTGACAATGTGGGGGACAATACCGGATTATGTGGATTTTTTACCACACTAACCCCCTCTCCCCCGTAGCCGTCCTCAACGCTACGTGGAGAACTCCGGGATCTCCAACGGAACACAAGCGGAGTTCTCTGAGCGCAATGCTCCTTTCGGGCTTTTTCCCGGCGAGCATGTACGCTCACCATGTCTGCGGGTGTTTACGACGGCATGCGTCTATACAAGCTGCCGCCCTTCCCTGGGTCGATTAGCTAGACGGTTCGTGCTCCCACTCTTATGTTGCCGCAACTCCGGAAGCCCCCTTTTAGTGGCCCCTTACGTCAAGCAGGGGATGCCGTTGCCCTATTCTGGTTCCGGTACAAAGATCAATCTACAAAATTGTTTTAATGGTAGTAGAACCACTGCGAAATATTTCCACTGCGAAGGCACTACCGCCACATCTGTATTCTGGTTTACAAATTATGGTAAGGTAGACATACTTATTCTAGGTATCGTAATTTAGTTCTCCAGGCATGCATCTGTGACCGAGCTCAGGTAGCGCCTAAATCTTATCTAATTGAAGTCAGGGCAGTGCAACCACTACCTTATTTTTTATTATATAAGGTAGCAGATGAGCTTGCAATTCACCTGATTGTAAAAAGTCATTACCGCA
Source organism: Cecropterus toxeus (assembly GCA_018249875.1). NCBI lineage: Eukaryota > Metazoa > Arthropoda > Insecta > Lepidoptera > Hesperiidae > Cecropterus > Cecropterus toxeus. Next base: position 22,890 of record DWNE01000353.1, on the reverse strand, counting down.
CATGGACATTTATAATCGAACCCTATTAGATTAGCTATAGATAAGATCGGCAACGTGTGCATTACTGTCACTGGGGTAGTTGTAAAGGTTTCATATGCAGAGTTAATTGACAAAGAAATCAATATTAAGTAATACATAATTAAAGAAGAATGATATAATTTATATTTGATACAAAACTTAGTTATGGTTAAAAGACCTGTATCCTACAGTAAGAGATGACATGAATGTAGTGTCAAACGTAACTGTTTCAGAATTAATAGCTCTGGATCATTAACGCTGGTTAATAAATACTAATAAAATACCTAGGCATTAAATCATTTGTAAACGGATAAGTTACAGTCATTGGGTAATCAATCTCCATATTTCTCTGAGAGCAACTGACGGCAGCATTCGTCTTAGTAAATTACCCAGCGGCCCAATTTCTAAGGGAATGGTCTACGGATCGTTGATAGTGGAATGAATCAAACGGCAAATCTGATGCATGTCTGCATTATCTGTAAATAACAATTAATTATCAATCATCGTCCGCAAGCTTCTTGTAATATTTTTAATACTGCAAATGAAGCACGTTGTGGTGATAATTTTCTGATCATTTGTCTATTTCGATGACCTACAACTATAAATAAACACATATTTCTCAGAAATATGAAAAAATAAGATATAGAGCTCTCGTTATTGTATTTAAAATTAACTGTTAAATATACATTTGGATTGAACACATGAACGTAGATAACGAACGTAGTAAACAACCAGTAACATGTTCTGATTATATTACAAAAAATAGAAACCAACTTATATGACACAAAAAGTTAAAAATAAATAGTATAAATTTAAATATATGTTGGTTAAGTACATACATAGTGCTAGTACATACCTAGTCTCGAAGTCGGCGCTCTACATACTTCGCTAATTCACGACGATGAAACTTGCCTTACGAGTAGGTACATATAGGAGCGCCTACATCTGAACTATTTACTATGTACTGTGTATGTACTAAATAAACATATATTCAATTATTTTATTATTATTTGGCATACAATCGGGTTCAATTAACAAAATTCACGCTTGTAAGTGATGATAAAGTTAAATTTTCTATTCATATAATATCACTTACTCAATTTACAAGAAAGCATCAACTGAAACATAAATACAAAAGTAAATTCCAACGCAACTTCTAAGAGAAATATAAAATTTAAGACTAAACATATTTTACAATACTTTTATAAATTGTAATATAGAGGTGAATAAAGATTAGGTCTGAATTTATATGAACTGGGCTCACCCGCTCGCAACGCGCTACCGCATCCTGCTCACTGAGTTTTGCTTTTTATGTGTTCCAACCTAACCAATCCATCCTAAATAAATACTACAGCTCTATCTAATCCTAAGCCACAGTATAGGCAAAACTCATGTATCATCAGGGTTAAGGTATTCAGAGTTTAATTTTTCATCACATATCGATGCTTAGGAACCCATTAAAATATATAAGCACCATATACCAAACTCACACGGTTTAAGCAAACTGTACACCTACAATATCAGTGTTGAAGAGTTAAAGACCAAATTTACTCTCCTTAGAATTGCTCTAATATATTCGTAAGCACCAACTGCCTAGTTCCTACAGTTAAGGCATTACGTTTCTCGTCTCTTGTCTCTGCTTTATAATCTTATTACATATCCGTAAAAACCAAATTCTAAAGGCCAACTTCTATTTCTTATGCTTACGGTACCCCTGCATCATCAGAATCGAGGAGAAAAAGGTAAAAATTTTCATAATATGTTTTTATCACAGATACCCAATGTTCATTAAAAGTTTAATGAAAATCGGATCGCTAGTGTCTAAGTTATCAGAAAAATTGAGTTTTTTTTTTATTTCCATAAAATGCACACAATGGCGTTTGAATCGTGTCAATTGGTAGCGGCGACACGTAGGTATGTATACGTAAAACATAAAAAAAATACATACAGTCGAACATATAACCACCTCCTTTTCGAAGTCGGTTAAAAATATATATGTACGTGACAGAAATATAATCTCTCTTTCCTTTGGGAAGTCGGTTAATAACGCGACCGATAACGTATATAGGGCCCAAAGATATTATTTATTTGGGTGTGTTATCGGTAATAATATGATTAATCCGTATCTAAACTGATTCGACTGTATACTTAAACACTCGCTGTTTTGTAAAATATTCAAGAATAATATTGATGATGCTTGTAATCGTATTATTTCGGTATTAACATTACCCTATTTCCGAGCGGGTCCACGCTTCTCTCTGTAGCTTCTCTCATTTTCTATTACTTTCCAAACTAACCTTACCGATGAAAAGTAAATAATAACATCTTACCGAAGCTGATAAGTTAATAGTTGAACGTATAATTGATCAGGATCGTTGGACATTTACATAGGTAATACGATAAGTCATCAAGATAATTGCTTCTTTGATAATACAACAGGGGTTCTATATGAAGTCTATCACAGATACGTTGCTACTCCCGAGGACTGAGATGGTCGCCTCATATAAAAGTGAGCCGGCAACCACACCCTTCCACCGAAGCATAAGATATGCTTCACGCTAGAAATACGTGTGGCGGTGGTACTTCCCCGGTCGAACTACAATGGTTCTACCACCTGGCCAATCTGCACGTATCTGCACGAGCATCATAAAATTGCTATGAGAAAAAATATACAAAGAATTAGTGTATATAATTTCATAATGTTGTATATCACTTGTCATGAGTTAAAGCAAAAATGCGATATTTCTGTTAAGAGAACACAATCAAGTGTTTGGCCAGAGTTAGAAGTTGACAATATTCACGTGAAGATGTAAAGGTGTTTAAAATTGACTATTAAGGTATACCGTTTAAATATTAAACCATTATTTTAGAATATTTTTGTTGAATAATTTAAGTAGATATCTATCATTAAAAGCATTAAAGTTGCAGGAACCTAACTTCGTTGTAATAACTTCATAATTCTTTAATATACAATCATGAGACGATTTAAGATGATGATCACCTATGTGACTCTGTTGTTCTCGTGCCATATGCTTAATGTGAGACGTAATGTCAGTAAAATATATTTAAGAAAAAAACTGATTTGCATGCCACAAAAAAGTAAAAAATAATTTTAATATAGGTATATTAGTTTAGTACATAAGCAGTACATAGTCCCAAAGTCGGCGCTCAACACACTTCGCTAAATTTCGCCAACGAACTTCAATATGTAAAATTTAACCAAAACCAGAACCTAAACTTAAGCCATAACGGTTTTATAAATTGTATTAAGGCAAATAAAGAGGTCTGAATTTATATGAAATAGGCGCACCCACTGGTAGTTTAGTTTTATATTATCATTTATGTTCCAACCTAATCTAATTCATAAGTAATAAAATTTCCAACCAAATGAAACAAAAAAAAATAGAAATCGGTCCAGGAACCACCCGAGTTAGTTATTAGTTATTCAAGATTATAAGAAATTGGGTTTTTCCAATTTTCCGGGAAAACTGCTCAAAATTTTTCGATTTCTATAAAATGGGACCCCCTGGGTGACCTAAATGGGTGAAACTATGCCGGTTAATGCAATGCCGGTCGAATTATGACGGTCGGTAGCGGCATCCCGGAGTTATGACCGTATATGCATAAAAATATGTGTGTGTTTTTTGGGCAGAACAACAGTTGCATATCATGAATGAATGGTATATTTATTAGGACTTAAATAAAGTTTTATCATATTCCAGATAGGTCATTTAAGTATTACGTGAGTACTATTATGGAGGTTGGGAAGTAGTTGCTTCGCTATGTTAGGGTCTCGTTTAAATAAATAAGTAAAGCTCTGTTCAGGATTTTGTATTTTACTAAATATATTTCTTGCTTGGTTTGTATTGTATTTTATAATCAGTTGCTTTTAGTCGACGTTGTAATTGTAAAAATGTCGTTTGTTAAAATTGAAAAATACAAAAAACCGGTTTCATGTTGTCATGTTACATTTTTTTAACGAGTATACAGCTGCGAGCACTACTATAATTCTGTAAGATGCTGAACGCGGTGACAAATGTAGTTCTGCTAGTTTTTCTGTAATGTCTGTTAGTCCCGTCTTTTTACACAATTAATCCGAATAAAGAATTATTTAAGCTGCCCTAGTTTTCTAAATTATGAAACTCGTCAGTTTTGGGTAGGTATATATTATTTTATATCTTGGTTAGACAAAAAATGACTTACTAGTACTGAATTTTAGGAATTTATAAAAAAGTAAAAATTAATTATTAATGAAAAATATTCGTATTATGACACTTTTACTTGACTATGTTGACTAAAAAACATACAAGCGTTAAATTAAATAATATCATTGTTAGCAAAAAAAACCCTTTTTAAGCAGTCGTGTTTTGTGTTTCCATGTTTTTTTTAACGATGGTCCTAGTTTTTTTATTATATTATTGCGTTAAGAGTTAATTAAAATGTCGTCTCATCTATATAATTACCACTTAAATAAAGAACGTACGTTCAAGCTTCTTAATATATAAATACGTATTAACTTTTATAATAAAGACTTTAATAAAGGCATCAAGTATAAAACCTAATAATAAAGGAGGAGGAACTTCAAAATTAATTTTATATGACTCCGAAAATGGGCGCCTCACCTAATTCGCGAGTCCATTTTCTCGCAAGAAATAATAACACCTCGGTCGCACCTACTATTTATCTGAGCAACAAAGAATATTATCCTGTATAAAGCTTTACTAGGTATTGTGTGTTGTTTGGCGTACAAAATTGGAACAGCAGCAAAATCGAGGCAAAAATTTAAACACATCTAGTGAAAGAATTTCAATTTTTCTCTGCATTTGTAAGAAAATAGTCAGTTATTTTCTAGTTTCTCTTTTAGTAAGTTAGTATAATAATGAAAAAAATCGATAAAAGTGGGTTTTATTAAAATTTTCTTTACAAACAATCAAGGTTATTGCTTGGGACATTTTTATGTTGAGCAGAAGTAACTAACGAGCATGTATTCCATTTATTATGAAATGTCCATTGACACCCTTGGACATCGGTAATCAACCCTAGTTAAAATTTGAACCCTACGACAGGTCTACCATTCTTTGCCCCTGTAGTTCCGGGACCAGAATAGAGCTAAGGTATCCCCTGCTTGTGGTAAGAGGAGACTAGAAGGGGGTTGCGAGTGATAAAAGTGGGAGCTTGAGCCGCCCAGCCAAGCGATCCCGCGAAGGACGAAGGGACGTGTGGTCGCATGCCGTCGCAAATACCTGAAGGCATGGTGTAATGAAAAAAAGAAAATTGAAATCGGTTTAGAAACTGTCGAATTGCTAAGATTATAAGGAATCATTTTTTTTCAAATTTTCCGGAAAAACTGCCAAAACTTTCGAAATTAAAAGTAGACTATAGCCTGACCAGTTAAATAGGCTACATGTATGCAAAATTTTATGTAAATTGGACAAGTGGTTCTCGTATGATTGAATAACATACACACACACCATGTCTTTTTTGTATACTTGTATACATAGATATAGGTTTTGGTATTACTCAGAAATAGTGTGGAGTTGATGCCTTCGAAGTCAAACACTTGCGTATGTGTTTGACCCACACTAAAACAATACCCAATTACTGTAAAAAAATAATCATAAATTAAATTAATATATATGTGGAGTCTATATACCTATATGATTAGCCCAAAAGAGTTTCAATACTTATGCGAAGAAGTTTTTGAAAAATGAGATGTAACATTTTAACAACTTATAATATGGAACATAAACACAGAATACTTGAAACTTCTGGAACTTTATACGACGCGTTGAGCCTCACAACTTTACCAGGCATTAAGGCGACTTTAAAAATTCAAGAAAACGCGTTCACCCAACTGTGGCTCGGAGAAGCACATTTTTGACGTGAACCGTTGTTTTACACACATTTCCCTTCCTTTCACAAAACACATAGTACATACACATACGTTGAAAAGACAACTCGCTGCGGAGAGACGTATCCACGCTAACTGGAAGTTTCTTGACCTAAAGAAGTATTTCTGTTAGAAGTAAACTTATTTATATGCGCATAAGCACATAAACACACTTCCACACACATACATACACACACACCTACATCTACACATATATACACTCGACGCAGGCACGTACAGTATCGGGGAATTCTATACGTGAGCTCCCAACTATCACCTTTTAGGGAGAGAAGGATTTAGGAGGAATTTAGGGAGGAACAGCACTGCATGAGGTCATGATCCCATATCAGATAATGCTGAGACACGTTCTTTTGCCCATAATTCTAATACGCTTATGTTTTTTTCTTGTTTTACTTTAAGCGTGTAATCGTTTTGTTTTTGTTTTTTATTATTTATTTTCACTGTCTTTTTTGTATATTTTTTGGGTATTTTTTTGGCAATAAATTAATTTCATTATTATTATTATTTATATTTGCACTCCAATATAAACAATTGTATATGTACGTACTCATAATTTAGACCTTACACAAATTATTGGATAAAACGTATTATTACAGTTGCCGATAGGTCAATTGCGCTCTAAATACCCCATTTTAGAATATATTTAGTATGAGATAGTAGAAAGGTAGAATGCCTAGAAATGTTATAAAGTCGTGTACGTCGTGCAATTGTTTTAATTACTACGAAAATTTTAAGAAAAGTTAATTTAGAAACTGTAAATAGATCTAGTCATTGTATTGCGCAACGAGGACGTCACTTCGATCATCTGCTTTGAATACAAAATTTTGTACTTACTAAGGAATAACATGTATGGGAGTGTTTAATGTAAAGTTTTTGGATATTTCTCGTTTTATTTTTAGAAAGTTATTATTGTCATTTTACTCATTAGGTGATGTACTTTCGATATCAGTTTAAAGTTTATCGATATCTATAATAGTTATGGAATAATCGCCTGTGCACACTTAACGATTACACCCGGTATATTTTAAAACACAGATAGACATAAACTACAGAGATAATCTAAATACTTCTCGTGTTAAAGAATTTAGATGTTACGAAGATTGGTTATCCTAATTTTAGAATACTCGACAAATATTGAAAAAATAATTATTCTAGAACCTTGTACTTTCTTAATTCCTTAGCTTTCTATTATATTATCATTAAATCTAAAATACCAGCGCAAAAGCACCATACATGTGCATACAAATGTTCTGATATGCATTGTCAAAATATAGACAAAACCTGAAATAAAGTTATGCTCAGATTAAAGGCCAGTTGGCAACCCTACCAGTAATAGAGCTAACGTTTGATTGCGCCGCGACTAAGTGATTGACTTTTCAATCTCCGTAATCCGATTACGAGCGGACTACAACACAGTTGATCGCCATAACTCATGTGCACACAATTTTCGATCGTATCTGCCTACAATTCAGCCTATAGCGGCGTACGAGCCTGACAGATGGCAGCACAAGCTATTTAGTTATGACTGGAATGCGCATTGGTGCATTTACCCTGATAGTTAATTTTCAGTTTATACGGTATTCGAGTAAATTGTTCTCGCTGAATTAAGTTAGAAGTACTGTTACATTACAGAGGCAAGTCTGGTTACTGTAATTAACTATACTAAAATGATGATTACATTTAGTTCAAAAATATAGCGTGTGTTAAATCTCGCGATTTAAAATCCAGTTTTAAAATCTTTCTATTTTGCTTTGGGGGTAAATATTTTTATTCATAATCTAAACACGATAATAAAAAAAAATGATTCAATATAAATATCGTATTCTTATTTTCTAGCATATTTTCTAGCTAGTTGTCTTTATTTTCTAGCTTTGCTTACAAAGCTTACTTTAAAAAATTTACTCTAGGAAATTGATATATTTATTGAATAAATATTTATGCAAAATTAACAGAGATTTTTATGTATAGTATAGAGGTAGCAAGTGAGCATGCAGTCCATCTTATGTTTTTTTATATATAATATGGAATTACAGCTGTTCATGGACGGCAGTAGCCACTTACGATCAGGTGTTCTGCAAGATCGTTTGCTACTCGCATATTAGAATAACTGGATCCTTAGGTTTTGAACCTTAACCACCAGCATAGCCTGTCAAAATATCATCTAGCTATCTATCACTATCACTGCTTGTTATTATTTAAATGTCTAATCTAAATATAACTTATTTATAATTAATTCATAGAGAATTATCTCTAAATGTCAACTACCCACTGCTCGGCATCTTGTTACGGAAAGAGAACGCTAAATAACCTAAAGAATGATCATAAGCTAAGTCCATTTTTTGTATGGGACACTTGGTTTTCATAGTGATTGAAATAAGGCTTTATAAGGAAAACGTGTTAAAATAACATTTAAAGATTTCACATTTTAACATTAATTGTATTTTATCACATTAATAGGGTTAAAATTTTAACCCTATTAATGTGATAAAATACAATTAATTCATGTAAAAATTTATCTTGAATAAAAACACACTTTTTCAAAATTCTAAATTTGTACGTTTTGGGATTCCAACTTCGAGTCCCAAAATTTAGGAGGACGCTTCAAACCACTAGGCTATCCGATGCGGTATTATTGTAAAGGAAGTCTTTTTGTAAGTGCCTCCGTACACCTATACTATAAAGACGGTCAGGACAGAAAGTAAAGAAGTTTTCATTCCAAAACAACATTTCGTTTCATCTCATCACCACGAAGGTGTCTATCTAAATTATATGATTCAATATATCTTACCTTAACTTGGGACTCAGTCATGCCAAGCGCATACGCGAGCTTGGCCCGCTCAGGGCCAGCGAGGTACTTGGTCTGCTCGAAGGTCTTCTCCAGCGCGAAGATCTGCTGGCCGCTGAAAGTGGGCCTCGTGTGCTTCTTCTTGCCGTCTTTGTCCATACCCCCCTGCGCTGCGCATGCGCTTAGCGCGCCGTTGCTCACTAGAACAATAATTTACCATTAAGTTTAGTTTAATAAATTAATATATGCCTAGTAACAGTTTTAATGAAACTAGTATTATTATTAAAATATTTAAAAAAAAACACCCGACTGCTTAAACGGGTTTTTTGTTCGTGATGATAATATATATTTCATTTAACGCTTCATATAAGTTTTTATTAAAATAGCCAGGTAATAGTATTATAACATATATATTTTTATTTTTGTCAACTTACTAGGTATCATTTGATAACAATATTGTCGCGATTATAAAGGAGTCATCCCTTTCGTCCCCTTTTCCCCCTTCTAAAAATATATATAACCTATATCATATCAGTTTGCCAAGTGAGACTCTATTTTTTATTACATACCATCATTTTAATGATATACAATACCTTACAATCCGTCAAGGCATTTGGGCTATAGCGCGTACCAAAATAATGGACATACATACGAACATAACATACAAATATACGATCGAAAATCATTGCAATTCTTCTGACGCACTCGGGTAGGTACATAGGCTTAAGTTGGGTTGTAACAGCAATGTTTCTACCGTGGTTTGGTTTGAAGGAGTGTGTTTAAACCAGAAGAGGCCTTCGAGGTTCGATTGCGGAGGCCCCACCGCCAAACCTCTGTTATTGTACAATTGTCAAATATTTCTGTTATTGTATAATTGAAGTCCGTTTTAGCCTAAATTAGTAGTTGTGAATTTTTAAATAATGAAATAACTATTAACTATTGCGTTAAAATTGATCAAGACTATTCAATATCCAATCCAAACTGATTCCGACTGAATTATCTGTATACTTTACAATTCACAGCGTAAAGTGAACAAATCAACTGGGATTACGGGAAATGGATCACGTGACGTCACCGATGACGTCACGGGACCATTATTGCGATATCGATATTCAGTGCGGTATAAACTGCTAATTAGCTTTATCTGATCGATATGATTGAATGTATACTAGTAATTGTTGTTTTGTTGTTACATTGGATTTACAGTGATGTTGATGTTTACCCGACTGCGTCAGAAGGCAGGTAACGATTAGATGATTTCATTAGATGATCATTTGATTGAAGATAATGAAGGTTTGATTATGTATGTATGTTCACTTCCTGGGCACGCGCTACAGACCAAATGGCTTGACAGATTGTGACATATCATTGGAATGTTACTTTGCAGAGTGGCATGTATATAATTTTTAAAATATATATAAAAAGGAAAAGAATGACTTTTTCATTATCATAATTGATGGGTGTCAAATGAAAACTATAAAATAAACCATTTCAAAAATATATTTATTGTGACACTTTTGTGTTATTATTTTCCTGAAAAGCGGTAAATTAAATTTATTAATTAAATAACAAAATTCCCAGCTGCAAATTTAAGTTTTAGTTGTCGGGTTATTTTTTATCATAATACTTTTAAGAATTTTCTTGGAGTATTCTCAGGTGAGCAAGTTTCAAAAATTTTTTTTAATCCGCACATAATTTAAGAAAAATCAATGTTCAGTACTTTGGATTCAAACCCGGACACTCTATAGAGAGACCGAGTTTCACCCATTAGATAATCACTGCTCATAAGAATGTTACTTAAATACATATACATTTTGAAGTCTAATCTTATCCACAGACAAGAACAAATATAAAAACAATCAAACAGAACTAAGCTAAGACGCGAATGAAACTACATTTCAGCCAATCGTATCGTGAAGCGGTTATTATTCGTTAGCAGGACGCTGTTCCCTCCGTTTTTATCATTATTTTCATTTCATTTTCCTCCCTTCCAGCCTCCCGAGTGATCCCGGGGGAGCGAACGCTTCATCAAAACATTTATGCGATAAAATATAGCTCGGTGCTTTTTGTTTCGCTCCCCGCGACCATTGTCTCCGTTTGTAAAAGCTAATTGTGAACAAATTGAATGGATATTGAAATGATAAAAGGTGGACGAGTAATTTATGTATATATTAGGTTTATAGGATACTTAAGTGTGTAAGAAATCATTATATACAACACACAACTTTTTACGTAGATAATGTGCATTTATGAGTAAATAATAAGTTTTCCAAAGTCTAAAAGAATCAACATTTACTTATTGTTATTATGATAAATTTATTCATATTAGAGGCAATAAATATATAAAAATAAAGTAAGAAGGATAACTGAAAAAAAAACAGATCAGGCTTTTTTTTGTTTTTAAATTGAATAATTACATTTTCTAAATTTATGTAATTCTTCGAGAAAACCTTATCTACCGCTTATTTGACAGTTGGACCTTACGTATAGACATTTTTTACAATTCACGTAGTGAAGCGCTTATTGAATTGGTCCGCTTCGCAGTGGGTTTTGGGTTCAGTCCTCGGCAGACCTATATAATTAATTATCTGTTATGAGTCTATTTGTGTTCCTCTTTAAATGTATATATAACAACCAGGACATGCGAAAATTTAAATGTAGGGCTATGTCTGTAGAAAGTAGGATTGCTATTGCTATTATTTTAAAACAAATTAATCTAAAAACAAAGGTATATGTTTCAAAGGATAATATAAAAAGCCACCAAACAAAAACATTTGAATAAAAATCCCCTAAAATTAACCCGTATAGCCCACTCTGTTACAAACCCTTCGCGAATTGATTTATATATACAAAAATAAATATTAATACAACCACAATTCAATTCAACGGGGTTAATGGTATACTGCATTAATATTAATGGAACTTTTACGCCGAGGTAGTTTGTTTACGACGATAGCCACTTTGTATTGTTTTCGGGAGAGTTATGACTGTCTTATGTTTATTCGCTATCCCATATTACAACGTGCAATTGTTTACATGAATAATGGCATACATAATTTTTAAAGTTATCATCTTTTAAATTCAGGTTGTTTTCAGAAATAACTGCGTCTAGGAGCAGCGATTGAATGGCAATAACATTTTAAAGTTAACCCGAAAATGGAAAATTGTTAAAAACAATTAGTTGTAATCTGCAGTTTTAATATCACTGTATTTTGTTAAGTGCTCGTATTCTTAAGGTATAAAAATGCGTGTGATTTCAAGTTTACAATAGAACATAATGATTATAGCTTCGTTTTTTAAACAGCTAAGAGAGCCTTCTATATTTTGATTTATTTTTTTACAAAATAAGACGCTACTATGGGTTGTTTAGAAGCCTAAATTAAATGTATGGATAAATAAATGCATTTCTTGAGGTAAACACAATCTGCTAACAAACCAACAAAATCTAATTAATTTCAATCTTATCCATTAATTAATCTTAATCTTACAACATGATTAAGTGAATATGATTTTATCGCAAGTAATCTACCTAAAAACTCAAATAAGCGAATTTAAAAGTCTGTTCACTTTTAAATTCGTTTATTTGAGTTTTACAGCAACAAACATCGTAGCAATAGCTGAATAATCTTACGCTATCAGACCACACTTAACATTTAAACATGCTGATATCTCGGCATCTCGTCTTTTGCGAGAAAAAGTCAGCTTCCAAATTAAAGCACATATATGGACATATATGCCTTTACACACTTCCACAGCCTGTCTTATGCGAAAAAAAGTTAGCCTACATATACAGGCAATATGTTCCTTCACACAGCTCTACAGCCTTTAAAAATAAAGAAAGGAAAACTGAGCTTAGGCACAAATGTCTGTACCGAATATACCGTAGCGAGTGGTACGCGAACCAAATCCTGCGTCCATTCCGCGCTCTATAAACCGCGTACAATATACAACATCGATTTGTCTGAGTGAACCCTGCGCACACAAATACAGGCTCTAGCACCCACAAATAAACTCCCTTTTACCGATGCTCGTGGAACATCTGTGGATTCCGTGTACTGTATGCCGGTCGTATAAGGCTGATATTCGTGAACAGGTTGCGGGAACTAAGTAAACTATACATGTAGGCTTTAGTATCCCGGTGTCTATTAGGATTTGGTGCGCGTGCAGTAATGGATGGCGTTATATTTACGAAACTGCTAACTATTGTGTTTTGTGGACCTTGTTAAACGGACTTGTGCGTTGAGCACCAGTTTTATTCCATACGAATAAAAGTGCATACTTTTTCAGTAATGTATATCAATTATATTGTTATCTTAGAATAGGTACCAATGCTATCTTCATTGAAGATTTACAAGAGCTCCTAAAGCTGACGAATAAGGCAAAGATACATATGTTAGGATGTTCAGATAAGTTTTGGTCGTGGGTTACTAGTTAGCAGAGACGACATATAAGTATCTGTTTCTGTAAATTTTCGAAAATATAAAAAAATCCGGCAAAAAAATGTACCTACACATTATTTTGTCAGAGTGAAATATAATAGTCACTTAAAAATAATAAAAATGAAAGCTACATAAGAAAGTAAACTACAGTTTAAGAAGTTGTACTACCAATAAAACTGAGCGGTAGATGCCTCCGTGGTTTGATTTTAGAAGCAACACTGCCACATCTATTTCAGCCTTATAAGAGCCATGTTAAGTTACGACACGAAGGTTGTGGTAAGGGAGAAAGTCTTGAGACGTACCAACTTAGTCCAGGGAGATAACATCTCGTAACAGAGACAACAACTAGTGCATCTCTTTTTTGGAGTTGGTAGCAATCTAAAGAGATGACAATCACGTTACATCATCTTCGTCAATCCATTATTGTCCCACTCGTGGGACTCTCTAAAAGTCTCATTCTCAGAGAAGACCCGTATTTCTCTAAGAATGAGAGATTTTTAGGCCATAGCCCACCGCGCTGGCCAAGTACGAATTGGAAGAGTTCATATGTGTAGTTCTCTCAAATGTGTAGTTTTCCTCGTGATGTTTTTCTACATCGTAAGACCTTAACATCAAATAGACTGTATTTTTCATACTTCCGTTATGAAAACAGATACCAAAAAGATATCTACACTCATACAAAGATAAACTGTCCCTATGTGTAGGTAGTTTTTGTCAGGCAAGTTCTCGCGCCATATTGCATCTGGGAACGCGTCATGCATTATGCAGCCAGTTAATATTATTCCGCGCCCACAATTGAAAAACTCTTCCCGTTTGTATAATAAATTATGAACTATGTGCTTTAATTTGAGGCTTAAAAAATTACGGAATGTGTTATTTGATTTTATATAGTGTTTTTTGGTTACATATCTATTCATATAAAAATAACGTACGTCGATATCATTACATATAGGCTCATATTAACGACTTAAGGAATTTTCGTTTTTTTTTGTATAATAAGTGACATTTCTACGAATCTTTAACAAAATCCGTCAAAATACATCTTTTGTATTTAGGTGCAGTTCTTAAAAACTGACAGATAATTTGAAAGTTTTTTCATTTTCTTTATATAAGTTAGACAATTTTATGAACATTACTTTTTTATTTATTACTAAACACGCCAAGATTTTCTACGTCATCTGTACCACATACACAAAGACAAAAACATGCGTTTAACAAACAAAAAATAATCTGATGTAGGTACTCTGAGAACCATCTTACAAATACGGTAAACAAAGCATAAAACTTACACCCCATTGAGTATATATTCCAACGAACTCCTAAAACATTACAATACATTAGACCGTTAGTAGGCAATAACAATTACACTCACAATTATACGTCTCGGAATCTGCGCCGCAACCCTTCATCCCTCGGGATAGGGTAACCACGCGTCGACGGGATTTGGGACTTAAGGGGGAATTCCCGGATTCAATTTCCGTCTACGCCTGATGCGTTGAGCTATGCAGTTTCGCATGGCAATGAAGGAATCAATTGTAATATAAAATAAATCTTTTATCCGCGGTTTCCAATATTTGCATTTTGATCACATTTATGTATTTTCCATTGTAAAACAAAATATTTTAAAAAATCTTTGGTATTTTTGTGTTATAAAAATAATGTGGCTAAGCGAATTCATTACTTTGATATTTGGAAAATACTTGAGTACAATATCTTAAATTATAATTGAATAAATAAAATGATTGAAAAAAATATGTGAATCAGAATAAAATAATTCAAAAGTAAAAAAAATAACATTTCGTACTACAAAGTCATTTAATACGACGTAATACTCTACAATTTCTATTTAGACATATAATATTAAACATAATAAAGCAAATATTCCATGCCCAAGGTTTCATGGTGTCACTAGCCGCCCGCCCTGAGCGTAGGGGACTAACGACGAGCGAACCGGAAGGCCCGTGCTAACGTGCCTACATGTTAAGGCTGCGGAGGGAAAAATGGCTCGTTATGTACTTATGTATGTTCCACTGAAACCAGTATTGATCGGACCAGAGTTAACTGAAATATTTAGTGTTATTTTCATATTAACAATTATTTTCAAATGTTAGAATACCTCAAATAATTTAGGTGTGAAGAATTAAGAGTAAACTTCATGCTAATGTATATAGACTATATAGTATTGACATCGTATACGTGTAATCATATGTTTGTTATATGTATCAATTTTTATGTGGTATTTTATCAATATATAAGATTACATACCAAAACAACGGAAAAAGAATATAAAATTTTAATGAGCATCCTAGTAAACAAAGATATATTGAGTAAGAAGTAAGATAAAGTATATCATACATGATTTAAAACGTTCAAAATACTATTTTATATTTTACAATTTTTCAATCCACCGGACAGTGTGTGGCTACCTTCGCCCATTGGCATCTGCAATTAACCCCAGATATGATGAGTCTTACGTCTTTTTCAAATGATACTCTTAAACACTAAGTTGGAACCGTGCATAACCTTTATAATTATCCCTTTTCACACGAACATATATACAAAAATTAACTAGCCACTTTCTATATTATCTTCCAAGATTCCAATTAAAATGAGGGTATATTCGCATGGGTGGCATTACCCAAAACTTATTTAACAAATAAACCGAGTTGCGTAACACATGACGTACTCGTTGCATCATAGAACTTTCAGAATGTGACAACAGTACCCCAGTTCCCCAAAACCCAAAAGTACGCTCGAGGAAACCGCGTAGCAATTAAAACTGTGCGAGATACGACTCAGAAAACTTGGTTGTTTCACTCAATGTACCTACATGTGTAGGTAAATATCCAGAAGTGCTCTGTATGTATGATTATGCCTATTTTCATACACTTCTGTTATTAGTTGTAAGATTTTAGTACCAATGAGCTCGGCTTACCATCCGTTTGCACATATTATAAAAATGAAATTATTGAGTGACTCTACATTACGTTTATGGCATAAGTAATGAGAATAAATAATAACAGGCCGACCTTTTACCCGACTGCGTCAGAAGGAGGGTAATGTTTTTCAATCGTATGTATGTATGTTTGTTTATATGTGTGTCCACTTCTTTGGCACGCGCTACAGCCCAAACGGCTTGATGGATGGTGCCGTGTGACATATCATTAGAATCGTCTCAGTTCTTATAGTGACATAGCCTGGGCCCTTACATTGGACCTACCACTTGTTGAAAATAGACCTACTTGATATATATTTAGTAAAAAATATTTATTTTAACACCAAACAGACTGACATAACGACCCGCGCGACGAAGCGGTCATCATGTGGGTTCCGGGTTCCATGCTCGGGGTAACTGAAGTGTGAATGATAAAGTTAGACTACTTTTCTCGATCTAGGTATCTGTGTGTTTCCATGGCACCCTGTCATAGAAAAAAATCTATTTTGTGCCTATGAGTGTAGTAAACGTTACAAGAAAATAAATTAAATATTCTTTAACTTTATTTACTTGTAATATTGTACCTATTTGAGGTGAGGTTCTAATATTGACTATTTCTGGAAGATAACTATGAAAGGGGTACGAGTTCGCACATATGATTTATATGTCGTTGCGCGTTTAATCACGGGCGTACAATATCTTCATCAGAGCATCTGTCGCTTGCCGACTGTTAAGCGCTCTTCACACTGCCATACTATATTATCAGAATATTTGCACTCTGTAGAAATGTTTTATAGACTCGTATAAAAGAGTCTCTAAGTATAATTTTTTTTTGTGAGTTAACAAATAATTTCAAGTATGTTTGTTTTGTTAGAAATCTGTAATCAACCTCATATAGTGCTCTACTACTATTCCTAACAATGAAGACCGGTGCATTATTACCTCCGAGGACTAAGTTGGAACGCATCGTTTAAGCTTGTCCTGATTTGAAAGGTGTGATGAGGATACCTCTCTTATCATACAGCATCGCTTGACATTGATTTTAAAAGTTTTTTTAAATTACTTATTATTTTTAAAAGTTGCTCTAATCAATCAATTTAATCAAATATAAATCAATAGACCAAAAAATCTACTGATGTACTTTACGCCTATATATAATATTAATTTAATTAATGAATTACAATTATACATAATTAAGTTAAAATACATTAAAGATATTGTCGTTTAAATTTAATATAGCGCTAAATTATAATTTAATTTAATCGTCCTTATCAGCTATGGAATATCTGGGGATCGACGAAAAAATATTACCAATATTATATTTAAATTAAAATATTAACTAGCAATTTGTAAGCGCAACAGGCCTGTACAAAATAAAGACGTTTTATTTATAATCAATCAATATATTCCATTGTTCATAAATATAGCCTAAATAAAGGGTTAACACAGTATGAAGGCACCTTATCCGGTTATCTTGGCGGCAGGTGTTGCCCGTGTCGCACTCGATTACGTATCTTTATTGTTGTAGCGCCGCTAATATTGCCTGTTCTATGACTATTGCTCGTTCACCGACGTGTGCCATGAATGCTGATGATGAGAGGAGATCTATGGGTGAATTCTTAATGAATGTCTTAAACTTTCGACAAGCATTACCCCACATTAGGATTGTTTCCTGTGTTGTGGGTACCAACAGCCCCGGATTTTCAATTATTTTAGGTGGGGCAAAAACTTAAAAAATCCCGTACCTGCCCGCTTGAATTAATTTTTACCATCTTAATCACTTCAACCATCAGATTTCCAATAATTGATGGTCATTAAAACGATGAGTTGCGCTTTCGTATGCAAGGTTTGAATTTGCCGCCCTCTGCGTTTACCAACCGGGGCAAGGCTCCGGCTTGCCCCCCCTAGATCCGGGCCTGGCTACCATGGGCATATATAGACGAATACAACAACACCCAGACCCAGTATAGAATCTTAATTCATAATTCAAGAAGATTAGCAACCCATCTGTGGCCAACCTCAGGTAAGACTGATCATATCTGGGCCTAAAGACAGATGTCAATGGGGAGCAGTAACCACTTACTATCAGGTGGGTTGCAAGATCTTTGGCTACTTCAATCCAAAAAAAAAACGAATAAAAAATATGTTTTAAATAAACACTGTCATTGCTATAATACTTCTTAATAATATTATGTACATAAACTTAATATGTACATGAGCACAGTTTTTGTCCTTCGGACCGTCACTTTAATATGTCCCCAGTTTTTGCGTGGCGCCAAAGTTGCGCTGAATCTAATGAATCTGTCGTTAGCCAAGTCTACTGCGGATTATTAAATGGTACACTAATACTGACGAACCCGTCACTCTGTCTGTGTTTATTACATCCTATTCCACATATTATTAGAAATCGAATTAAGATAGAGAACACTTAATTGAATATTTCATAACTTTATTTATTTTGTCTTAGTTGCCGTTCAGTGCCTAATTTATTAATTTATTTAACAAAAATTCTAAGCTTTTTTAGGTGAGCGCGTTTGGCGGGCGAGTTGTTACTTTATTTAGTAGCAATTAGGCAAAAAAATAAATCATGTTTTCTTGATTTGTGTATGTTTTATTTATCACAATGAAGTAGCAACGAGCTTGCAGTCCATGGTGGTAAATGGTTACTGCTGCCCTTAGACGTAAGCTACTTCAAATAGAACAGGCATTATCTGAAGTCGACCACAGATGCGTTGCTATTCCCGAGGACTAAGACAATTGCCTCATATATAAATAGCCGGCAAGCACAGCTTTCCACCGAAATGCAAACCTGCCTCACGCTATCAGTAAATGTAGCGGTAGTACCTCCCCGGCCCAACTGGCTCTACCACCTCTAAGATGTATTTAATGTATGTACAAGTACATATGAAAAGCAATATTTAAATTGCGATGCCATTTTTAACACAGAAGTAAGATTAAATACGTATAAATTAATAAAATTATTTAAATTTATTAACAAATAATAATAAAATTAATATTATAAAAAAATGAATTTATCCGTATCTAAAAATGTATCAAAATAGCTCAATATATACTATTTATCAGCGAAAAATTATGTGGCTTCTTCACGTATTTCTCTATAATAAAGCGCAATGTCTACAATTCTTTTAGGGTACCCACTCTTCAAAGAAGTGTATCTTTAATAAACAATTTATTATTATTATGTTATATAAACATATTTAGGGCGAGAATCGTATAATTAACACCTTCCTGAAATATATCACTTGGTGTACATAACATCCTGTGTACTTATCTTATCGTATCATACCTTGTATATATTGTTTTAGGTATATATGGTGTGTAGGGACCCCTAAGCCTCCATTTAAACGCGATAACGTTGCAGGGCCGTGGTAATTCATTAAAATATTTATCGGCGGACACTCAAACACCCCATCGTCCCCGTCGTGTTGAACATTACACTTTAAACTGTGGCACAAATTGAGGCTTTACCGATTGTGTTCATACTTTGATTAGTTCTTCTGTTTGAGTACTAGTTAAAATCTCGTCAACCCATTATCGTCCCACTGCTGGGCACGGGTCTTCTCTCAGAGTGAGAGAGTTTTAGGCCATAGTCCACCGCGGTGGCCAAGTGCGAATTGTTAGACAGTGCGAATTGGTAGACTAGTTAAAATACCTACCTAAAAAGAATAAATGTTACTATATATTTTTATATATTTTTGACTTATATATTTTGACGTGTCGACATTAAGTACTCACAAAATATAGTCAATGTAGCAAAATATTGGCACGGATATATTGTATTAAATTATGTACATTTTGTAATGGTGACGGGACCTTTCGAAAACGTTGGTAAGGAGCGAAGTCGGACGGTAGCCAAGTAGGTGCACTGAAGATAGAGGTATTCTTGTATCTTTTCACCTGTATGCCGATACACAGGTACTAGTATGCAAAGATTAAATTGTTATCCGGATTAATATACTTCATGTACTTACTTTATTATTTCCGGTTTTAATAAAGGATCCAAAATTTTACACAAATTAAAAACCAGCGACCTAAAATCATAGATAATACCAATTTCATTAATTCTCGTCGTAACGCTTTCGAAAGCCTCAGCCGCACACTAGGTTTTTTGTGTACGTTCTAGATGTTATAAATATACACTAAGACGAATACATAATTATGTACCCAAATTCAGTACAGAAATCAAAATTAATAATTCCGGTCAGGGATCGAAGCCGGTGTATCAGAATAGTATGGTCGCTCCGCTACGTGGGTCAACGTCGTTGCCGCGTGATCGCCCTATTAAATTGTGCAACTTTTTTTTATTTGCCCACAATTTAACTAATATTCGTATTTATATCGCTTTTTTTAAAAAGTAATTTCCAATTATCATGAAATGAGGCAAAAGTCATAATTATGGTATGAATCCGGTCGTGAAAACACATCCATATTGATATTATTCATTTGGTAGCTTATTTTTATCGACAATATACATTAGTACATAAAAAATAGAGCAATAAACTCAGTAACATGTACAAGAACGACATTATGCCACATCGCACTAACAATATAATAACCGTCACCTCATTTCGAAAAACAAAGATGGAGTCGTTGGGTTGCGGTGTGGCGGGGCGGGGGTGAAAATGTGCGGTGCGGCCCTCGGCGGTATTATGTTATTCTTAATTTAATTTCATTAGGCTTGGCGAGATTGTACTCCGGCTTTATGTCGGCCGAAGTATAATTGCGCCAGCGCCATCGTGCGGTAATTGCCGGAAGATTGTAGCTGAGATTTTTAATGTGTCCGCTTGGAATAGAATTTTTGTGACACTAAATACGTTGGGTAATTAGAATTACAATTTAATTGAAATAAACGTTACTTCAGGAATATTTCACAGGATATTAGTTTTACGTGGTGATTTTTTATGTAATAATAAATAATTATCCCTGATAAAAGTCATTTTAAAATAAAATTGAACAAACAAAGAATGAATAAATATTTATTTTGATAAGTACATAGTTTCATTCGTGTGTAGCAGTTTTCACAAATGAAATCATAATATTTTTCAAAGTAGTCAATAACCTATCAAACAAAGACTACCTCATTCTGACTGAACGCTTCATAAAATATTGTATCCACCGACTAATTAAAAAAGCACATCGCAAAGTTACAACCGCAAATAAAAAGCTCACGCGGAGCTGAACCAGCGGGCTTTTTTCTGCAAAATTGCTGCAGATTAAACTGGGCTCACATATTGAATAGCACCATCCGGCTCAAAAACTGCATTCGGTAAAACTTCAATTTTAATCCCGCCGACATATGCCGTCGGACTGGTGTCATATGGGGGGTGGGGTCGGGGTCGGTGGTAATTAAAAAAATGTGTCCACTTCATTCGTGCGGCGACCGCACCGCCCTCCACTAATTAATAATTTCAAGGGTTAGGCGCCGCGGGGCATTTCAATATCTGTGTTACTTCAATTGGAACGAGTGAATGTTTAGTGAATTATATACAATCAACGGTTTTGTTTAATAATATTAACAGCCATTATACATACAGATATGTTACAAATGTTTTTATTAATTGTACCAATATATAAGGTTTTTATAGCAGGTAAATCAATTAAACGGATTTTCTGCATATTCGTAGAAAATTAGTTCATAGGTACACTTGCTGATTTTAGTATCGTTTAGACGTGTATAGGGAAAAATAACCAATATTTTACGCGTCCAATTGAAGGTTTTTGTCATAGTACACCTATTTTTGTCATTATTTTCACATAGCACAACTATATTATACATACTAAGTATCGATGATCATACATCAGATAGTTAATGTTTTTCTTCTGAACTCCGAAATTCGCCTTGTTCCTAAAATCATTTTAAAATTTGTCCGCGGACAATATCATAATTCATCTCGTACCACGCTTAGAAGCGTGTACCTACTTACATTAAAAAATCTGATTAAGTATAGTGCTTTTCATTAATCTTACATGATATGCTGTTGCATGATAATATACATGAAATAATAAAAATATATAAAGTAATATATGTATTTAAATTAATCATGTTGTAACCTACAAACAATACTAAGAAATCTATAATAAATCACCTACTTGGTGCTTACATAAAATAAAATATAAGTTTAGGATAGGTACTTATATCGTTTGTAAGTCCAACTGCCATTATTTGGCACGGTGTTTGTTGTATAATCACATAATGTTAGGTCCGAGGGGGTGTCATTAACTGGCCGGGTAATTGGGGACCCACATTATATATAGCGGAACCTTTGTTGTATTGTTTTGGTTTTCTAGACGTTTACTTATATTAACAATGTTTCTTATATAAAATATATATGTTTTATATAATATACGTTTTTATATGATTATTATTAAAAGACCTACTACTATACACAATATATGTATATACATTAAATAAATAATTCAAACTTTTTTATAATATGGCCGTAGTAAACGAGGAAGCAGTCCATCTGATGGTAAGTAGCCTTTGCCGTCCATGGAAATAGGTCGTGAAACCAAGATAAGATCAGGGTCGTACCTGAGATTAGCCACAGATGCGTTGCTAGCTACAGACTAAGAAGTCGGATAAGTATATGTATCCCCTTTAAACCAGACCACAACAGTGCATAACACTTTTGTTTTATTTATATACATACCTACCTATTGTCTGTCTTATAAGAAAAGTGCCAAGTGCGAGACGGACTCGCAAATGAAGGGTTCGTACCAATATTTATAAAAAGTCGGGTGAAAAAACGGCAATACATTACGTTTGTAGTATGGGAGCTTG
>DWNE01000352.1:0-31111 GCA_018249875.1 Cecropterus toxeus | reverse complement strand
AAGTAAGTTACATTCATAAATGAATTAAATAGTGAATATATTTTTTTAAATTACAAATTAAATTATTTTATTCACAAAATTGTTATCAATTTACAAATATTTATGTTGACATTGAAAATAATTGTGAATTGACAATTTGACATTCAAGTTCAACTAAATTGCTTCTAAGATTATGATTTTTATTTTTTTTTCAAGTAAATAAAGTTATACAGCCAAGAATCCTTGCTAATGAATCGAAATAAATGATTAAGACTTTGTCTTTAAATATCAGTTTCGTATGCATTAATGGACAACCTAAATCATGTAAATAAAGGAATAATACACAAATTATTTTGAAGTCAAAAAAAATAAATTTATTTCAAAGGCTGTTTATACAAGATTTCTTTTGCCTTTTTAAAAACAGTCAACTCAGATGCTGTCTAGGGTGACAGTGACAAACGACTGACAGCTTCTTTTTGAATCGGCAAGTTATAGTCGAGGTGTGTTTTTAAATGTTAATCCGAAAAAATCACAATTGTATATATAACTAAAATAGTTAAATGAATGTCAGTTCAGCTTTATGTTATACCGACAAGTTTAGAGTAAAGTTATTTTAGTTTCATATATTTGTATTACAGAATAACAATGGCCAAACCTAAAGGAGAGAGGAAAGGTAAATCTGCTATCAATGAAGTTGTGACTCGTGAATACACTGTAAATTTACATAAACGACTTCATGGAGTCGGTTTCAAGAAACGAGCTCCTCGCGCTATTAAGGAAATCCGCAAGTTTGCCGAAAAACAAATGGGTACCCCTGATGTACGTGTGGATACCAGGCTAAACAAATACCTTTGGTCAAAGGGTGTCAGGTAATTACTGCAAAGTTATGTTGATTCGTAAATATAATCGCAGTATTATATATAGTAAGATCTAATGGGAGAAGTGCGATATAAACATTGTTTATACATACTTTATACCATATAACTTTGTGGATATAATTATATGTACTTTTAACGATATAGTACCTTTAACGATGGCAATTTAGCAGTGTAGTTTAATAAACATTTTGTTATTATGTTACATATCAATAACTAAATTAACTTTTAAATTTGATTTAGGTATAGGTTTCAATCATATAATATGAATATTCAAATATTTTAATGAAATTTTAAATATGAGTAAGAGATATTTTATAATTGTTATTTAATTTACGGATTTTTTATATGGACTTTTTTTATATATTTAAGAAGTAGCAAACAAATGAGCAAGCAGCCGAGCTGATGGTAAGTGGTTACTGCCGCCCATGGACATTTGTAAGCAACTTCAAATAGAACAGGGTTTCTATATGAAGTTGACCACAGATGCGTTGCTACTACCGAGGACTGAGATGGCTAGAACCATGCCCTTCCCCCAAAACGCAAAAACTGCTTCACGCTAGAAATAGGTGTTGCGGTGATACTTCCCCGGTCGAACTACATTGGTTCTACCACCTACCACTACTTGATCAGTCTTTCTCTAAACTAGTGAGAACAGTCTCTTGTTGTGCAAGAGGCCCATAGTGGACCCTTTCCATCCCTCCATCAGCCTTTAGAGGTCCACTACTGTACATAAGCCTCAACTGCGCCAATGCAACTGGTCCTGTGTCTCCTGACTCCAATGGCTTCCCACTGTCTGAAAGGAACCCTATAGTGGGCCTATAATAAAATTCCAGGTGAAGTTGGGGTGATCTTATTTTTGCTCCTTGATCTCGTATTGTCTTAAATTGCCTTTTTAATGTTTAGTCTTGATGTACTGTTATGTGCAATAAAAATCTACTTCTGTATTTATCTGTTGGTAATTAATAATAAAATTACATTTGAATATATTTTTCTTTCCAGAAATGTTCCCTTCAGAGTGCGTGTGAGGCTCTCCCGCAGACGCAATGACGATGAGGACTCAGCTCACAAACTGTTCACGCTGGTGACCTACGTGCCTGTTGCATCCATCAAGGGCTTGCAGACAGAGAATGTTGACGCTAGCCAAGAATAAACTTTAAGTTAAGCTTATACTGATTTTCATTTATTTTCCTTTAACATTTATTGTAGTAAAAAGAATAAGTTATACATATTTGTGCTCTTACTCATGCAGCCAATTCGTAGATCTGTAAAAGTATATTATTTGACACATCAAATCTGACTCTCAGAGTCTATGGATCATCTGAATTTGAATTATTGATTTGAGATATGCTAAAATATTCCATTTCTCAATTAAGAGCGTACTGTGCTATGCTATAGCAGGACTTCTTACCCTCTTAGTCTCTTATAAACTACAGCCCTGTCAGCTGTGTCGCCCTTTCTACACTGTTGACAGGGCCGTAGTATATTTATATTCGGGTCTTAAAGCGGATTCACAAGGTGGTAAAACCATAATATTATCCTTACTTTTAATGAACACACCTGCCACAAATTTTCCAGTCACCCAAGTTTGACTGGTAGAGAATGCCATAAGGCATTAAGTTTGCCCTATTGTAACTTGTTTTTTAATGATGTGCAATAAAGAAATAATAAAATAAATATTACTTCATAACTAACATTAATTAAAATATTTCTTTGAGGGTTTTTCGTGGATATTTAAGTCCATTTCTTTGGTATTCTCTAAAACGTTAATGTCTTGATGAATTTTAGCTAAAGCTTATGTCATTGAATTGATCTCAATATACCTTCTGTGAGTTGAAGAAAACGAGAAAAGTACATTTTTAAATTATAACAAAATGATATTACAACATGATAACTGGTAAATAAGTCATTACAAAATATCTGTTTTATAACACCTGTGTGGTACTATATTGATAAAGCATTAAATTAATTATAATACTAATATTTCTGACTTCTTAAAAATACTTGATAACTGGAAAAGGAAAAACGAAGACCTGCAACTGATGCCCTCAAGTTATTTATTTTTAGGAAAATTGTTAAAACCAGACAAAATTTTTGTAACTTATAATATTCGCATATTTACCCGACTGCGTCAAAAGGGTACTTAAAGTTTTTCGAGTGCATGTATGTATGTGTGTATGCACGCACTACAGCCCAAACGGTTTGACGGATTATGACGTATGATATATCTTTAGAATAGTCTCAGTTTGGAAATTGAAATACGCTATATAATTTTTAAAAATTAGCTCCTGGAAATATAGGAAAATGGGGGACGGACGATTTTTTTTTACTAATACGACAATATGTGTATGAAATGAAATATACCAATCTAAAAATAAATATATTACAATGCTTTAACTTGACTGTTTTGAAAAAAAAAAGTCATATAAGCGTAAAATGCATTTTTCTACAATCACAATTGATAAATTGGTAATTGTAGGAAAAGCAATTAACAATTAATTGTTATTTACTAATTTATTTTCAATTAAAATTTGCCTAACACTGCAGCTAGATAAAAAATAATTAATACAATAAACCTCGTTTTATAACGAGGCGCAACACTGGTGGACTCCTATAGGTTTGTGCACAGCTACAGACGCGTTGCTATCTTTGCGAGTTGTGTTGTTGCTATCATGCAGTAGTCAGCCCTCGGCCCATGACTCGCTATCCTCGACTTGCAGCTCGCGTGTTTCCCTACATCTTCACCGTACAACCCGTAGGCCTAGAATTAACTATTTTTTTGGACCGACGTGGTTTTTACCTCCTAAAACTTTCTGGAATACCGTTTTAGCCGCCAAATTGAATACGAGGCCCCATTATTTTATGTACCTATGGAAAATAAGAAGGCTAGTAGGTTACTAAAATAAAGTTAAAAATAATGAAGTTGTTTCATAGAGCGCAATAAATTATAATTAGCACGTAATAACGTATAGTACGACCATTTACTAATTTTTACCCGCAAAATCCTGTTACGTAACGCTCGAAGCACTCTGGCCGTTTTCCCGTGAGCATAGCCAGTAATACAATTACATTCACGCGCATTAAATTGCACATTTTGTCGCATTGCAACTTGCAGAGTAACACTTAATGATAATACCAAGTGAGTTTTATAAAATCTGCATATTTATTGTAAGAATTATGAGGGACCTTATTTAATATTTTTATTGTACAATGGCACGCGACACTATATTTCGAGACACACTGTCTGCATCTACCTATCCATGTGTTATATCTAGAGTGTAAAGTCTAATAAAGAGGTCATCTAGGTGTAAGGGGTCCAGTTAGATTTGGTGACCTTTTTTAAATCGAGAAGTCATTATTATTTGACGGCATATGTATGGCTTAATTAATACATAAAGGTTACTCCACCGTTGATGTATTGGAATTTGTTATTACACTATAGATACAAGTTTCATACCAAATTATAAAATGAATGTAATTCTTTGAAACCTCACAATTACTATTTTTTTTTCTTAATTTGCATTCAAATTCAGAGGTAACATTTATCCAATTCAAGGATTTCCTATCCGTAGTATAAGATGTCGATCTGGATAGCGTGAAGTGAGATTTCTCTTCGCGACAGGAAATTGAGTTTCGATAGAGTCTGTGTCGATTGGAAAATCTAATTAAGAACAGAGAAAATAGATAAATTGCGCTAATTTATACGCGTAGAGAACCACAGAAGTAGTTTATGTAGTTATAATTATTAACATTTATTTCGATTATTTACATACTCTCAATTATTATTAGAGTAATACGAGCATACGCGTAATGTCAATTAGATTTAAATTGAATTATGTAGGTACTTGTTAATATTAGGTAATCTAACTTTATCAAGAGACGAGGACGTCTCATCATGATAAGTGATTTTTGGGCAGCGATCGTGGACTGATTTAAGTAGTCTGGACCTTGTGCATAGTGCTCCCGCAACGAACAACGCAACCGACGTCCTCCAAGCCATGCCCCTTTGAGGCTCTTTTCCGGCGAGCTTTAGCGCTCACCGTATCTTCTAATGTTTAAGGCGGCATGGGACCCCAGACATACCGTAGTTCTTCTAGGGGTCGCTGGGTTGGACGGCTTGAGCTCCCACTCTTGCCGCCCGCAACCTCGGAAGCCCTCTTTTATTGGCCTCTTACGACAGACAGGGGACACCGTGGCCTTATTCTGGTCCCGGAACTACAGGCAATATATAAACGTCACCTACGTTTATACAAAAAATTGTACATTTTGTTATTGCTAACGTGTAAATGTATATTAGGTATCCCCGATAATGACTGACAAGCACGCATGAAATATCATCAATAATATTGCAATATAACTTCATTTAAATTTCGCTAGTATAGTGTAAATGCTAAATTATTAATTCAAACGTTGTTATCATACGATTTGCCTACAACATGTTGGGCAAAGTGAAATAGCCTAGTTAATAGAATGTGTACCTACACATATTGCATTGTCACACGCAGCTATTGTGGTTTCATAGGACGGGTGTTAATAAATACGCGCCTGTCTCTTGCGAGGTGCAATTAATACGAGATACGATTTTCAATTAACATACTTATACGAACATGCTTTGAGATATTATGATTATTACCGCACGCAAGCTTAAATTATTTTTTTAATATTTGAAATTCTGTATTTTTCATTAATTAAACTGGTGAATCCTATAATTTTATGACGGCCCGAAATATTGTACAAACTCCAATACCAGAAGTATGTACTAGGCAATATACATATACTAGGCAATTGACATAGGCAATTTCTAGATCGGTTGATATATCGTTCACTTGGTAATATCATGGTATGTGACCCAGGCAGGTACCTACCTAATCTATTTTCATATGTCTTGGAAACAAGAATTAACTATTTGACATATTAATCACATTTTTACGGGTTATTCAGCGTTTTATTAATATATTTTATGGTTTATCTATTAGAAGTATCCAGAGATAGTTCATAGAGGTCTCATTCGTATTTTTGTGGATGCTAATATTACTACGTAAGCGATATACCCATCTTTCATTGCGCCCGTATTTTCTCTCTTCTTTCCTTAGATTTAAAAGCCTGAATCTTAATTAGGACCTACATTACTGACAACATGTGTAAGGATAACATGTTAAAATCGTGTGTAAAGGTGCCGTGCGATGTAGCTTGTTGCCGCATCACAAGCCCTGCGGTTCACTTCCATTAGTTCGGCTAAACCCATTACGGAAGACACCTCGTAGGTACCGACTTGCCAATGCTTTGTGTACGACGTTAGTGTGGGGTTTTCACTTTCAGCTTTAATTATTATTGATGAACTTAAAGTCGTTCCTAACACACACTTGGTAGAAACTATATATTGCACTGGTAGAACTTTATATATTGCACGATCAGAATAAAAGGTACGTAATGTGAAGTAGCACTTTGTAGAAGTAACAAAATAGTTTTCGCATTTGGGGAGTTTCTTCGCGTAATTAAAGGAACGTAACTTTTATGTTTGTCCTATTCTATCAGGTCTTTGTCATTTTTTAAATTTGCTAGACGATAGACTAAGTTATCAAGAGTAGTATTAAGTATTTAACTTAATTTAAAGAAATTTTGAATACGGTCCCTTTCATTCTTGTGCGATATCATGAATGTTTTATTTTTTGGTATCTAATTGCCACTGAGTTTTTTGTTTGACTCTTTTTCAGCTATTCAATATATCTATTACATAGTATAGAATTTATTTATACTAATTAGAAGTAGCACAAAAATAACATGTTACATCTATCGGCTTGTAGTTTTTAAAATTTAGATATTTAATACAATTTGTTTCAGCAAGAACAGACTATAATATATGTATGATATGTTTGGATATTAGTTAGTAGATGTCTATCTGATGCTACTACAAAATGATATGAATGAAATCTTGAAAGTGTATTAGTCTTGAAGTATGCTTTTAAAAATAAGCCTATTAAATTTTGTTTTCAAGAGCCATAGTAACGATCGGGAAACTCGGACGCTAGTAGTTCTTGTTAGCAGTTAGTAGCAGAGTTGCTTAGAAAAGACGGCGGAATAAAGGCTGTCCGACTTTCGAAGGTTTTGATATCATTATACTAATATGGACTCAGAAGAGAGTAAATAAAGATATAAATATATGCGAAATGTGAATCAAACCAAAAACAGTCTTATTTGTATAAAATCATTTTATCAATGGACGCAATATTTTATTACTATTGAAGCTATGATATATTTACTAATTATACCTGTGCTCCTATCCCATTTCTACTAAGAGATCAATGCTCTACGGTAAAAAAGAAAAACCCGATAGTTTATTTATTACACGTAGTATATATTTATTAGTTTATTACATACTTAGGACATATAATCATTTTTTAAACAATATGGAAGTAGCAAAGGAGCACGCAGTCCAGCTGATGGTAACTGATGGTACAGACGCGTTGCTAGTCCTGAGGACGGAGTTGGGACCTTGAATAAGTACCTATGTCTTCCTTGTAGACCACAGCACAGCAATGCGTTGCACTGCTGTTATTAAGCAGATATAAGTGGTGCGGTGGTGCATCCGAAGACGACCCACAAAGAGCACCTGCCACTTTAAATATACATACATGCAACATTTGATCCTTCTGCACAATCTCAAGCTACAATACATGGTAATGGATGTTATACATGCGGCTTAGTCTACGTCGGAGTCCTGTCATGCATTAAGCTACAACTAGGATGTGAACAGTTGTAAATGGAGAATTGGGTGGGGGTGGCGTTAGGGTGTCGTATTATCTCTCGCGCTTGACCGAGCTCCGATCACTGCCCTGCCGGCTTCAAAAGCCTTGTTAAGGTCTAATGGAACAACCCACATCTTTACTCATTTTCACCTTTGAACCCGAAATCACTTCGAAGGAGAAACCATTATATTTTATTTATTATTGTTATTACTGTAAAACGAAGCATATCTACCTATTTTTATGTCTAATGAAATTTAAGATTCAATAAAATATTATTAAGGGAAACATTAGGAAGGAAATATTTAGGAAATGGATGGTCACAAATTATCCCTGGATTAAACGATGCAATTCCGATAAAATGTAATCAATAGTTTTTGTGTAAAAGTGTAACAAACCCATATAACCATCGCAAATAATAAGTCTAATAATTGAGATCCAATGTACTTAGTATTATATAATAACATCGAGCAGGTACCAGCCAACAAATAAACCAACTTCAAGTAAGTAAATGAAAGTGTGAATAATGCAAGGATCTGTCAGTTTCAAAACTTTTCTTCTCCTTAAAATTGGTACCCTATACTTTAATCTTGCATTTCTTGTTAACTGTAAGTAAGTAATTTTATGTACAAAGTGAATTATAAGCATCACGATTCTGAGCACCTACTGCAATGTCTGTAATATATAACTGCAATTTATATATCAGAATGTATAAGCCTGATTCAAAACTGTAATAGGATTTGTCTGATTTTGTTGAAACTGAGTTTGCTAACGAGTTGCTGATAGTCGGAGCTAAAATTGGTAGGTCATTGGAAAAGTACATTATTGGATTTTCAAAAAGAACCGATGTGTCAGTAGACAGCAAAGATTTTTTTCATCGAGATTGAGAATGTCCTTCGTTTATTTAGAAAATATAGTGTACAGTAAGTTAATACTTACTTATAAGTGCCATGATATTCATTGACTTATTTATGATTGCACGATACTGACGATACGAGACTGAGCAAATATTTTAAAGTTTTAACCAAATTTAATCTATTATTTAGATATAGAATTATATTGCCATTTCTAGAGTTAAATGTGCATAAAGGAAAGACTTTGTTAATTTGAACTGTAATTTAAACTTAGATTTATACAATGCAACGACAGTACAACAATGTCTGAAATTTCGTAATGGGGTCAGAATTGCAACCTTGTGAAAACGGCTGAAAACTTATGTTCAATTGCCAAGCTCTGTTTATTATGCGATTCTCTATGTGTACAACGACCTGAATTACGGGGCTTTTACAACCTGTCCAAACTACGAAGTTGCAATAGATCCATCCAGGTTTCCGTGTACAGATTCAACGGTCAAAAAGCCCTAGAAACCGGACGTTCCGGAAAATTCGGGACAGTTGGCAAGCTTCACACAAAGGTATCACAACACAGGCATATTCAAGAGCCTTTTCAAAATATCCTTTTGTTTGTATTAAAGTGTATTTCAAAAAAGATGGAGTATTTTTTGTGACGAATATTTTTTTACCTTTCATATTTTAATAGGTTTTTTTTTATAATTGCGTAGTTTTGCAAAAAAGCATCAATTCTTATTCATAAAGAATGTTTTGCTATTAAATAAAGATATCTTCTGGCAGCTCCGATGGTCGTAAATTTCCCATGTGTACGAGAAAGGGGCCGTAGAGCAGCGATTTATGAATTACAAAAACCTGCTCTAGGTACACAAGACACCCATGAGCCCATGTATTGTTATATATCTTTATTTGGGATAATTAATATTCTTTGGCTGAATAAATATGATATATAGGTCGAACATATTACGAACAAGAGTTTTAGAGAAAGTATGCGTATATAGGTAAATAAATTATTGCTCAAAATTTATCATGCACAACAGTCGGGCTGTGCATAATAAATTCAAATAAGTACCTAAATAAACCTGTAAATTTATTAGTTATACATTAAGACGAGGGTCCATAGTAATACCGGGTTGACCTACATAAAGTTTTGAGTTACAGTGCAGCGAAGACTGCCATACCGTACAGACATAGATAATTTACTGAAAGATGACCTTCGCTGGATTTCAGTGGAAGATATGAGAGGGGGAGGTGCGCCGGGAAGACAATGTCGTACATATTTTAAGCGGGCACGCCCCGTTCGCACAAAGGCGTAATTTATAGGACCGCGCGGAGACGGGTGCCTGAGTTATGTCCCGACGATAGCGACGAGCTTTTAACTGCCTAATGGAGCGATTTACTCAGACCACCTTGTGCCTATTCCCACTGTTTGCAGAACAGCGTGTATTTAATACGCTCAATTGCTCAAGTTGTGTAGCGATTTAATTTTCACAGCCCAAGTTTCTGAACTTTTTATAAGTTATTATAATACTTGAGTGAATACCGTTGCAAGTTCCGCTAACTAGTAACATGGGCGATGTGTACGAGCTCGGGGACTCGGAGAAACAACGTGGAAAGTTTTTCAATAAAACATAGCCCTCAGAGACAACATTTCAATGGAGCACAGTGCGATGTTTACGGCCGGCGCGCCGTCGTTCGTTTCTCCTCACGCTAGAAAACAATCCAATCTAAAGGTATTGATCAAATTGAGCGGATAGGTTTTCATATAAATACCTAATTCATTTCATTTTGTGAAAACTACTTTTAATCGAATGGATGAAATTTAAAGTATGCGGTAGATCAGGTGCTATTTTTATGAATAGATTGATCATGATACTTTACCTTTTGTTGTTATTGTTCTTGTTATTGTTTTGGACTTTATTTCCCTCTCTGTTTACCAAGTTAGTTTTTTATGATGTATAATTTAACTCAACCGAGGTTTAGCTGTCCATTTCGTTCATAAGGATTATGGTCTGTGATGGAATGCCGTGATACATACAGGTTGTAAATAATTTTGGTGTCTCGTGTATAACAAAAATGTTGCTGGAATGCAGCTCCAAATCATGAAAATGGTACCTCAACGTATAAGTACCTACCTACATATATTTAATTGTGAAAAATAAGACTTTATTAATATGTACCTATGTCCTTCGTTAGGCTTCGGTCCATTCATAGAAGCAACATGAAGTGGATTTTAGTATATAGGGAGAAAGGAAAAGTACCTATATTCCCCTACCTTACTTATGTTAACCATCCACAAACATAAAAGTATTTACAAAACATATAAATCAAACTAAAACAATCTGTCTATACTTAAAACAAAACGATAAATTTCTTCCTCTAGTGCAATTCTAAATTATTCTAAATTTCTTTAAAGCTAAAAGAGTTTTTCTATAAGTGTAAAGAGTAAATATCGTTGCTTCGATGAAATAATATCTAACACTAGTCAAAAATGCACATTTTATAGGAGAGCCAGGTAAAAATAAAACAAAGCTGCTTATAGGTATTTGTTGTCATTTTTTTATGAATGAAGTTTAAATAATATTGAATTAAATTAAATTAATTAAAATGATTTCAACATGAGTTTTAGATACATCATAATAAGTAATCATCATAATACATTATGATGTATACTTACTTATTATGATATATATTCATTCATTCATACTATGGTATACAGATACAGCATAGTAAGTAAGTATGTATATTTAACTTAAAATTTATGAATTTTTAATTGTGTAATTACTCATGCAAAACAATTTTCAAATAAGCGTGAGATCGCCACAAATCTAATAACAAAATATAAAATATCTGTCCAGTTGTCCTTTGATGATGCTCGAAAAACTATAGGCAAATTTATTTTACACCAATGCAGATTAAAGATAACTTGACATAAAAAGGAAAATAAATGCAATCGTTTAGAAGCATCATATTGTTTTTCGTGTTCTTCACAGAATTTTCTCATAATTTGATATCGAAATTAATGGTGCGGTTATACAATATTTGCAAAATTTTAAATCAATTAGAGTTAACTGATTTCAAATTCAAGTTGCAAGATTTGGACACATACCTACTTACTTACTTACATACTAAGTAATAAGGCAAGTTAACTAAAGGTTAATAACTACGTACCTAAAAATAAATAATAGCAAATCATTTAACTAATAACCAAAATACAAGAAGATAGATAGGTTATATTATCATATTAGTCGTTTCCATATTTGAAGCAATAGATTTATGGGCAAGGTCATCGATCGCTTGAACGGAATTTACCGCATTCTTATCTTTTACTTAGAAATTGAAATTCCCAATATTTTGAAGATAGAGATGGTACTATGTTTTATGTGAACATTACCACTTGTTACAAGCTTCTGTTGGGCGTTTTGCAGTGCGGGTCAAGTGCAATTCTCTGAGATAGCCTCGGGCCTTGCATAAGAATAAAGTAAGCCATTCGTAGTACGTACTTACAACACACTGCTGTTTAAGTTTTACTTTTTGCTCGGCGTTTCGCACAAAAGAACAAAGAACTCACGTGTCTTACTGAAAAGAAAGACATAAACGTTATTACATCAAAACTGCAACAAACTCGTAAATAACTTGCGCCCTGAATTAACAAAGTAGCGAATACAAGTAGGTAGAGTCTAATATATAGTTTCTACTTCCGCCAAGTTAGGCATGGTAATAAATGAACGACAACTTGTAATGGATTGTAATAATTGATTCCAACTGTAGTCATTAGAAGAAACAATTAGGTCGATAGTGGATTACTGAGGGTGATTGCGCGGCGGAACGAGGTATTTGTGTCACATCGAACGATCGATCCGCCCACTCCCAGCCAATTACCGCCGATACACGACCGAATATTGTTCTCAATACCTCCGATACAGTGAACACGGCGCGTTATACGGCGACTGCACACTATCGGAGTGTCGACATGAGCCTCAGTTCTATTGAGACCGAGCCGGCGACATGCGACGCGGTGCTCGATAAGACCCTGATACTATGCTGTGCCTTTGTCGTCGATACCGGATAGGGATACCTATGATACACTGAAATTGCCCTGGCTTACAATGTTTTGACTATCATGCATGTTTTGTCTTTGTACAAAATTAATAGCATTGTCCTAGAGGTCCTTTATTTAAAGTTTCATACAACAGTGTAGTGGTATCAATATTTTAGTTCCTTTGGGTTTAAAGTAAATATCGAGATTATCAAGTTTTAAACAAAAAGATTTTCTTAAAAGGTATGCCAATTGTTGTGGACAAACCTAATGTTTTTGTTTTGTAAAAGTAACTGTTTTATGCAGATTTAAAGGAAACCTTTCTTTTGTTGTACGTTACAATGAAAAACAAATGTAAAAACGCAGCGGGGAAAGTCAGTTGCCAGTCCCTCTGAAAAGGGAACAGTTTGATGAACTTTTCTTGCCTTAAGTCATTATAAAATACAGTTTAGATAAAATGTTCTGCGACGTTTTACAGCTAAACTAACATGGAGTAGATTACGCTATTTCGATCATAAATTGAAAATACTTTTATTTAATAGATCTTAGAATATTTTGTGGTTCGGTTCTAGAGTCGTCGCTGTCATATACCTGGCTAATAAGTTAAGCTCCGTTTGTTTTATTTAAAAGGTTTGGTAAAGGTGGGTCACTTGTAGAGGCGTTCCAACTTAGTCCTCTAATGATGTATTTAGTAGCTCCTCTGTTGGCACTTATTATATCTGGGGTTAATTATAATGGAGTTAATAGATATTCATGGGCAGTTGCGACATCAACTGGCAGAATGATTGTTCGCTACTCGTATAATATAAATGTGGTTTAGTAAATGTTAACAGAAATACAAAGCTTGAAATTTACTATCACTTACGAATTCCAACAGAGTACATTATTTAAATGTATATACGAGTGAGTACATAGTTATGTTACGTTGTTACATAGTTACGTTGTTACGTCCCTATTCCAAGTTCCTACAAACTAGTCCATCCCCTAAAGAATTCAATGAAGTTTTCAAGCATAGAATATTGTAGCCGTGTGAAAGTAATGTTAAAGCTTATCTCTCAGACACTTTAATTTGCATACATATAGTGCGAGTAAGTTAACATTCAAATAAGGTTGTCAAGAAGTAGTACAAGTTTTATAAGCTGTAAATCATGAAAATGAAATTCGTAGATAACTAGCCTTAGATGTTTTCTGTACTTGGTTGGAATTAAGCGCCTTTTAATAACTATATTTTAATGTGAGATCTTTTTTATCCCTGTCTTCATAATACGTTCTAAATAAACTTATAATAAGAAATAGATAGGTACTAAAAATCTTAAACGATTTCCTCTGTTTATATAATTTGGCATAGAAGTTTGTAGTAAAATAGGTATAATTTATTGAAAAATTGTGCCCAAGAAGAAACTGTGGTAGAACTAGTGTAGTTTGACCGGTGGCGTACCGGCAGACCTATTTCTAGTGTGAAGAAGTTCTTGCATTTCGTTGGAAGGGTGTGGTTGCCGGCTCACTTATGTACGATGCTATCATCGCAGTCCTCGGAGGCAGCAACGCTTCTATGATTGACTTTAAATACCCCTGTCTGTTCTTTGTTGCTTACGAATGTCCACGGACAAAAAAAATCGAATATACGAATCCGTGTACAGAAGGATTTATGTTATTATTATTATGAATAACTATATATTACAATATAATATAACTAATTACATGACCAAAAAGTAAATTATGTGATGTATTCCTACAAGAAAATAGGATTACTTGAAAATGACCTTAGATATGTCTTTCTATTATATACACAAAAATTACTAACTTAAATTAATAACTTAAAATTTACTTACCTTATATATTTTACTTCTGAAAGAAAAAAAAAACTAAAACTAAAAAGTTGTTTGCTTATTAGCATCAAATAACACAGATATTCAAATAAGCGTGTCATGAAAGCGTTTTCTTCATTCCTTTCTACCTATTCGCCTCTTGGAGAGTGAAACTGTGTCTGAAGCTGAATTGAAGTTTGGTCGAACTGGAGCATAAACAGAGCGCTTGAAAAGTGCACGAGCGGAGCAGCTGAATCGTCGAGGGCCCTCCGCGTGGAGTCGTTAGTCTCACTGTACGCCTGAGTTTCTACTAGATTATTTATTTGGCTTAACGTCTTTTACAAAACCTTCACGAAACATCTTAACATAATCTTGGATTTGGAAGCTGTTTGTTTTTGTTTCTCTCATACATTTTGTAAACTTGACTCCACTGATGTCATGTTATGTATGTATGAAGAGAATTCTTGTTTTATTGATTTTATGGAATCGAAGTAAATTATTCAGACAATAGTGATTGCTACGGAATTCGTTGGTACATGCCTTTTATATGAAAATATCCTTAAATTTAAATTAAATGCAGCAAAGCGTTGAAAGAAGTAAAAAATCAATTCTTCTACAAATGTAATTAAGAATCGTAACCAAATATCAATCTTTCAACCACGGCTTGAAAGGCTGAATTTGAACTAGACTATCATTTCTTATATTATTTTAATAATTACCGTTACCGATTAAGTTTAACTGAGTAAGAAAACCCCGGTTGTTTTGGAAAGCTCGATGTCATGCAAAAAATGTAGAAAATCGCATGTTTATCAATAGTACGTGCTTCAAAAGGGCGGGCGGAAGAAGCTGAAGAGCATAAAGTGCAGAAGGGTAGAACTAAAAAGTGCACGAGTAAGGCGTAACGCAGATTTAAATCATAGATATGGTCTGCCTTACTGTGTACTACAGCTATGATTTTTTTATACTACGATACAGTGCCTTCCATGCATTAAAAGTTTGCCATCTTAATTTTGATAGACAAATACGTAAGTAAATTACTTTAAATCTACTTAGTTAAGATATCTAATCTAGACTATGTATTGCGTATTAAAAGTATTGAAGATGTTGCATTGTTTGCTGGAACTACATTGAATTCTACAAAATGAAATTAGAAAGTTTAATACGGCTGAATAAAAAAAAAACGTTTCAAAAAATGTAATTTTCTTTTTATGCATTATTCACTGACCATTTGCTATCCAACATTAAAAAAATAGAGAATAAATGTATAAATTAATGCAAAATAAAATACATAATGTTGTCAGCTAAAATTTATTTTGCTTAATTTCGAGTCCTGGGCGCATCTATGTATCATCTATGAGAGCAACTGAATCGTGGAGAACCCTTAGCGTGGAGTCATTAGAGACGCACTGCTCAGTGCTCACCGTAGTTTCTTTATTTTTAGGGTTCTTTAGTCGCTCTTTTTTTAAACATGACACAGATATTATATACATCTTGATACACAGGAAAATTATGGTGCTTACAGATTACATGGTAGATGTTTATTAAATAAAAAAATGATGTTTTTTTTTACTTTTTGACAAATAGTTTGAGAATTATATTATATATTTTTTTATGATGAATGTATATGAAAAATATGTTCTGTAAGTATTATACTTGAAATATGGACAATCATATCATAATATTTGTATTATTATGTACCTACGTTAACCCGCTGTTTGCAAAACAAAGTGGTACTTGATAGAATCTCTACTAGTGTTGTAAATTAACTTTTAATAAAAAATTAAAGTATTGTACTAAAATTTAAAAAAATGTAACTAGATAATCTCGCAGCATCATTCATTATATTTGATAAAGGTGTGCTATTCAAAAGAAACCAGTTTTCATGCAATTTTTAGAGGACCGAAATTCCGTTGAATACAATTTTGAAGTTTAATAACAATTAAGAACAACTTAAGGTAACTTCCAAAATTTGGGTTAAACACACAAATATTACGGTTAGGTACCTACTATATATTGAAAAGGATTATCAAAACTGAAAATAAATAAGTACTAGTCAAAGTTGTGTGTACATGTAGTGACTTTGTTTTATATGGCATTAATATTTAAGATTCCTCATTATAACTCTTTCTACACTCGTAGTCCCAATAGGATTTTCTCCTGTATCGTGGGTGCCATACAAAGACAAACACACAAACACCCAGACCCAAAGCAGAAATCTTAATTCATCATTCAGATTTCGGTCTGGCCGGCGATAGAACCCGGAACCCGCTGCGTGTCAGACTGATATGGTGATCGCTCTGCCACGCAGGTCGTTAATATTATATAGAGGCCTCTATGAAATAATATTTACATAACATTAACAATTCATGCAAATTTAATGTATGTGTAAAATACTCACTAACGTAGTTTCAGGTCTCAAGATAGAGGATAAATTAAGCTTAAATTATTAGGCATAGGGTTTCTGTTTAGTACATTATAAATTGCAGCACTTTATTGCTAAGGCGAGAGAGAATACTAGCTTTATTTAAACAAACCGGTTTAGGTAGTTTGAAACATTAAAGTTTTCGAGTAATTGCTGTCTTTATACTGCGTTTGTTTAAGCCTACAATAAGTTTTCGCAGTTAAAAGTTATAAAAGAGAAACATTAGGTATATTACCTGTATTAAAAATGAACTTTTGACCTATAGGATTTATTACGTTGAATTATTTGTACCTAGCTCTGTAACCACTGAAAATCAGTTTAAGTGTTTTCAAGCATAGTCATATTAATAAAACGTATAGACAATTCTGAAATCTTGTTTTACTTTTTAAATAAAATTGTTTAAAAGTGTAAATGCAACTAATTTTGGCATCGAAAAAGTTGAACTGGTTGAGTAGACATGTGTTTGATAGCATTCGTAGGTAAACTGTGGAAGTCGAGAGGATGGGATGCTCAGGATATGAAGAGCTCTCATCGTTCGTAGCCTTCTGCATTGCAGTAGTGGTGGCATGTTCATGAATTATGTAGAGGCCAACATTTTCACCGTCAGCGGTGCAAAAACCGAACCTACAAATATAAAAGCGAGTTAAAAAATAGCTCGTATCAATAAATGAAAATGGAATGGATTTCTGTGATTATCCAATTTTCTCTAATAATATATGTCGATTATATTTTCTGTTTATATAAAAGGAATTAGACGTTATTTGAGATAATACATTTATGCATATTTTCGATTGCCATTTAAATACAGCAATCATTAAAAACTTAATAAATAGGAATTTCACTCAGGTGATGAAATTTATTTTCGTCAGATGTCTAAGACGAGACTAAGACCTGGTGTTTTTGACATTATTTACAAAATATTATGAATCCAAAGTTTTGTTGGAATAATTTAGAATGGTAGCCTAATTATTTTCATGATAATTGAAATTATTAAATGCTAAGTGTACTAAAACGGTAACGGTTTAGTAACAATGTCTTCGTCCATGAATTTTAACTGTGTATTAGGTTTGATTTATTTAGCATTATAGTACAAAATATCCAATGATGAAATTCATATCTAAGGACAGGGTTTTATTAGGATAATATTGTTACAAATCAAGAAATTATTACATTATAATACTTAAAGATATATTGCGCATTATAAGAACAAAAATCTCCAAAGGTAAAATTCATATTTGTGGGAAAGGTTCATTCAGCTGATATTATTACGAACCAAGTATTATTTTTGTAGAGGAAGGTAGCTTATAAATTACCATCGAATTTTATTGCTGATTCACATCCGCCGACGATATTA
Organism: Cecropterus toxeus; assembly: GCA_018249875.1. Taxonomy (NCBI): domain Eukaryota; kingdom Metazoa; phylum Arthropoda; class Insecta; order Lepidoptera; family Hesperiidae; genus Cecropterus; species Cecropterus toxeus. The sequence goes on along the minus strand of DWNE01000352.1, from coordinate 13,043 downwards.
TTGTTGTTTCAGTCGAGTGAGTTGAGTGAAGTGAAATAAATGAAACTATGTTACACACGCGATTGAACAAATATTTCATCAACTTGTTGCCCCAAAGGACTTGGAAAAATCATTGTGTTCTCGATAACGTCCTTCATATAGAAAGTTTAATAGAAATTGGATTTGGATTTGATCCGTCTCGCGGTTGCGGTGGCGTAATATACTATTATTCGGTTGGCTGAACTTTTGAGCGGTCGTCGCAAATTTTATAGAAATAAGGTAATAACAACCTATTAGGATCTTATTCTCGATATACTACAACTCAGTAGCTATATGAATAACTACAACGTCAGTAAAGTAGCTTAACAGTTTTCTAGCACCACGGAGGCACATTAAAGCTCTTTATTCTCAAACGTTAACCTCATTCAAAGGTATGAGTGACTGTGCAGAACTTTAAGTTTCTTTTAAAAGCTACTGAACTTAAAGACATGTTACATTCATATAGTATTACTTAGCACTTAATTATTCAATAACATATGGCGTGCTAATCTGTGTATGGACATGTAAGACCTTAGGGAGTCAAGTTATATTTGACCTGTTAAAACTCTTTACGGATATTTAGAAATAACCGTTTTTATTTATATTTTATTTTCTGTATTTTCGGGTTATTCGTGTACCTCATAGCCGGGGGCGATTTAAAATTTGTGCAGAGATATTTTCTGCTGTCATGAGTTTATGTCATCTGATAATTGTAATGTTTTACCAGTTAAAGCTAATTTACATGTATTGCAATATTTTTCTTATACTGTAAACCGTAGTTAATAAAATAGAATATTTGACTGCGAGGCTAGGTTTAGTTCAGTTCAACCTCTTGTCTTCATTTTAGGGATCATTTATCGTTGTAATGGATTACTTTTCGATTGAATGTCTACGTAGGTAGACATTGTAAGATGATACGTGAGCTTTAATATTCATGCGGTGATATTTACTGTTCATGACATGAAGTCATATCATGTCAAATGCGTCTAGAGGGTGATATTTTAGAACGTACCTATTTCTAAACAAATTGTAATATTTTTGCGCTCTGCAGCATAAATATCTTGACGGATTTGACGTACCATTGGATTCGTCTGAATCTCAAAGTGTCACATATAATTTAAAACCAGGCTGGTGAAAGTGGTTTTTTTAATTATATTAAATAGATGCTAGTAAATAAACTACGATTATTAAAATACATAAATATAAAAATTAAACGTCACGGGATGCCTGGCAGATGTTAAGTATCGTGTTGGTACAAGTAATATACATAAAAGAAAAAAAAGAAAAAAAAAACGACTTCTATGCTATAAAAAGTAAAAAAATATTTAAATATATATTGGTTTAGTACATAAACACTACATAGTACATAGTCCCGAACTCGGCGCTCAACACACTTCGCTAAATCATGTCGAGGAAACTATGTTTCTCGAGTATATGAGCGCCGACTTCAAAACTATGAAAAAAAATATACGTGTCGAACCTCTTTCCTTTGGGAACTCGGTTAAACAAGATTGCGACAAGAACTAAATATTAAATTAAATATAACGTTTTTTTAACAGAAAATGATTACTATGTATTTAATAAAGTTTAATTTTCATTAAAATCAATATAAATTTCAAGTATAGGTATATATGTATATATGCCTATGGTGTATATACTTGAAATGTATGTTTAATAGATTTATATAATGTGTACGGTGTGGCGAACCCGTCGCCACGACAAGCCTCGCCACGCCAATAATCAGGTTTACCTGCGCCTGTAGATGTTTAACATCAATAACGCTTTTATGTTACTATTTTGACGCAAATTCTTTAAAAGTTTAAAATTACTATTATAAAACCAAAAAACCCGATTGGTTGTAAATAATAAATTGTAAAGGAAAAAAAACAGTAAGTATATTTTAAAGTAGTGATACATTATAAGGTGCAGCAGGCAGGGACATGCAAGGATTTCAGAAAATACCTATTATTTAAATTACGTTGGTAGTTTATTCTTGTTAAAAACAGTTTCTCTTATAAAAATGTTATTATGCCTTCTATTTTACACATAAATGTTTAATTGTACATTCTTGATTGGTGCGGGTTTTTAATAAGGGTACATATGAGGTTTTATATCCCCTGAGGACAAGCGAGTAGCGTAGTAAGTGATGTTATTCACTATTCGCTTTATCAGTTTTGTACATTTGTACCCTATTGTTACGTACTTTTAGTATTTAGACGTTTTTTTGGAAATATATATTAATTTATTTTAACTATTTTATTCCCAATTTAAAGTAAAATATCTACAGTTGGTGTAGGTATTAGGTGTATCTATTTTATTTCATAACCTACCACAAAGTACTTTATTTAACATTGGAACTAACCCTTAATAGAATAAGGGTCTTACCTGAGGTCAGCACGAATGTGTTAGTCCAAGGGTAGTTTGAGGTCTAAATAATTGGACCTCGTTTATACTCGGCATTGCCACATTTTGACTTGTAGGTAATAATTACTTCGGTCATTTTAGTATAATGATAGAACCCACCGTGTTTCGTCTCGAGAGGCACCGTCGTCACAATTATGTCTACTTAGTGCTTAACAGTGTTTAGTGTTGGGTTCAGATTAAAAAAAAACTTTTTAACAAAAAATAGAAACCGACTTCAATGTCACCAAAACGCAAAAAAATAATTTAAATATATGTTGGTTTCTTACATACACAGTACACATACATAGTCCCGAAGTCGGCGCTCAACCTATCTTCTTAGATTACAACGACGAATCCTAATTACAATTAAATTAAAATCCTACAAGTATATGAGCGCCGACTTCAGAATTTAGCCTTCAGAGGTAGAAACACATTTGTGAGTAAGCAGTTAACATTCTAATCCGATCTTAAAATGTTACAGTTATCTATGCTCGGCATTGGCTATCAACATAAGCTGGACTTCATGCTCGTTAGATATATTATATATTTTTTTATTAAAACGAAGTAGCAAAGAGCATGTATGCCACCTGATGGTAAGTGGTAACTGCCGCCCATAGGGTCTTCACATAGAGCAGGGGTTCCATTTGAAGTCGATCCCAGATGCGTTGCTACTCCCGAGTAAGATGGTTACCTCATATTAAGCAAGTCGGCACCCACACCGTTCCACTGAAACGCAAAAACTGCTTCACGCTATAAATAGGTGTGGCGGTGGCACTTCCCAGGTCGAACTTCATTAGTTCTACCACCTAGTAGATACTTTTTAAAATCTAATTTGTGGTGTAATATAAAATTCATCTACATTTACCTCCATGCAACCGAACAGATGTTACGTTATGAAATATATGGTTAAAATCAATCCTCAAGCTCGCCATCTGCGAGCCAGCCGAATAGCAGCCGCTGCACTGTCAGCAATTTGTAGTAAGCCTTCGTCAACTGTTCAAATACCGCGAAATTTTTGGCCGAGCCATTTTCGGTCGAAATTCAGCATTTCATGAACATTCTGTACGATCTTAAATGTCTTTCTACTTTATAAAGAATACAGAAATGTCACGCCTTTGTATTTCATAGTGTCTGTGTCTACGAGCCGAGTCTTGTAAGATGTTAGTTTTTAAATATTTTCAAGATGCAAATTTTTAATAGGTATTTTTGAGTAAGTACAATTCATTTAAAATTATAAGTCTAATAAAAATTTTACTTGCTAAAAAAAAATGTGTTAATAAATCTATGAACTTAAAAATAACTCGTGGATAATCGTTATTTTTAAATCTATGGTTTATACCTCTTTTTTTATCAGACTGAAGTAGCAAACGAGCATGCAGTCCTCCTGATGGTAAGTGATTACTGCCGCCCATGAATGAAGTTGGTCACAGATGCGCTGCTCCCGAGGATTGTGATGGTCGCTTAATATATAAATGAGCCGGCTACCACACCCTTTCACATATCAGACAAGAACTGCTTCATGCTAGAAATAGGTGTGGCGGTGGTACTTCCTCGGTCGAACTACATTGGTACCATCTGGAAAATCGGAGTAAATTTGAGAAGTAAGTCAGTCCTACCCTCCTCTGATGGTGGTCGAAGTACACGGGTTCTACTACCGTCAATTTTTTATGTCTATGTATTCATCCATCACTTCTGGACATATACTTCCCCTAATGGGGGTTTTATCAATAGTCACTGTGTCTGGCATGCGTGTTGGTGACCGTAGTGGATATTGACGTTAGAAGAAGACGCTGCTGCCCAATGTCTAGATTTTCTCTCTTAACCGCCTCTTACTACTTCCCCAGTAAGATTATTTTTAATTAATTGCTATGTATATAGACAAAGAATGCCTAAAGCCATTAAGAATACGTGTTCTTATTCATCGGTGGCTCAATTATATAATTTAGAAATAAATGTTTAATTTAATAGTATTTTGGTCAATCTTTATGGTTTTATTATAGTTTTTGTGTACAAGTTAACAATACCGGAAGATGGGCATTTAATTGACGGTTGAAGCCGCGTGAGTTATAGTTATAGTTTATAATACAAAGCATTTTAGCATTTGATAATGTACCTATTCCTAAATGATAATACTTACTTTGTCGTGTTAACATTTCGTAAGCATGACGCCCGGTAACGACGGAATGGTCCCAAGTTGTTAAGCCGAAAGGGTTCGTACATTATGATTGTTATAGGTAAAAGGTCCACTTTATTTTGTTAATGTTCTACCTTTACGATATCATAATTCACGAATGTGTCTCGATGGTTAGGACCTATACTGAAAATAATTACTCTGGCCTTTACCTACCGACTACTTTATTGACAACATGTTTCATTTATTCTTGATGTTACTAGTATCTATTTATAATGGATTGAGTTGATGGAGGGGACACTTTTAACAAACCTGTTTAAGGTACCATGGCTTCTTGAGAGAGACATCGAGTTATGTACATGGGGTTTTTACAGTACTAAAACTCTCTCAGTGGTCGACTTGAGTTATACATAGAATAATTTCCAAAGGAATACAACGGAGTCCTCTTAGCGCGGCGTCCCTTGGGCTTGTCTGGGCGATAATTAATCGTTACCACCGAATTAGTCGTTACCCATCCTCAGATGTTTACGACGGTTAGCGGTCACACACACCGTCGTCCATCCCAGGGTTGCAAGCTGGACGGTTGGAATTCCTACCCATGCCGCCCGTAAACGCAAGAGACCCTTTTTAATCGCCTCTTACAACAGAGGATACCATAGTTGTTGGTCCCGAGTTACAACGGCGAGGATTGCTACCTAATATTTGCAAATTTATACCTAATATTGCAATATATATAATGCTCATTTATTTACATTCACCTCCAACATATAAGGTACACTGCTTTATAGGGATGTGACTTGGCTGGACAAAAATCTTATTTTATATTAATCGATTTTATTTGTAATCAAACAACCGATTTTCCAAAAATCGAGGAATAAAAAAACGATTTTAAAAAATCGATGGTTTTTAAAATAAATCGTTTTTTACATCGTTTTTTTTTTTATTTTTTTACAAAGTTATCCCTAAAATACTTTTTATTCATTTAGTTGTAATTTTTTGTGTAAAACACCACAAATAATAGGCATTAGATAGCGTTGTAAGTAATTCTATTATGGAGCTTCTGTTTAAATTTTGTAAGTAGGTAAATACGTGAAACTACGAAATAAATAAACTTTTTAGTAAATCAATGCTACGGCAAGAAAAAATCGAAAGCTAGGCGTAAAATAAAAAATCGGTTATTTATAGTCAACAAATCAATTATTCTAAAAGAATATAACCGATTTATTAAATAATCGATTAATTTGTCACAACCCTACTGCTTTATACTAGTTTGCCTTCGATTACTTCCAGGTTGTAGCCATTATCTGAGTGCGTGGTAAGGTCACATTAGTGGGTATAACCACGACAATTATCTACAAAGAAATAGAATAACTCATAGATTACTATTTTATTTACTTACAACTATATTCAATAATTGCATTCATTTATAATGTGAACGTTTTGCGGACATAATTTACTATATTGATTTTAAGTTTTCTAATTTTCCGATATGCGCTGTATGTGTTCATTGCTGTGTTCAGAATAGTATCGGGTTTATAACTTCTGCTGGGAAATACTGCAATTGCGATAGTTTGATAATAAAACCGGCACTTATTAGAAAATGTATCATGTTTCAACTTCGATATTTTTAATTTCTCTTTGCATATAAGTAAATATTATGGGTGTTATGCGCTGCCGTGATCTGGACTGAAGGATCTTACTACACAGGCCTTCTGCCAGACAGGAGACATACCTATCTGAGGCATTCCAACTTAGTTCTAAGGGGTAGCAACTCATCTGTGGCTAATTTCAGGTAAGATTGATTTTATCTGGGATTGATTACATATGTATATGGGCAATGGCCACTTGCCATTTGAACTGCATGCTTGGTTGCTGCTTCCGTATTATTAAAGAGAATATAGAATTACATATGAAATTGTTAAAGTGTGTTAAAATTTATAAACGTTTTCGACGCTCATAGCCCCTGGGATACCCCCCTAACACTGGGATTTTCTCGTGTGTCGTGGCTGCCATAGACACACACAAAGACGAATACACAAAAAACCAGATTCAGAACAGAAACCTAAATTTATCATTCAGATGTCTGTCTAGCCAGGGATCGAACCCGGAGCCCACTGCGCGCCATACCGACATGGTGATCGCTCCGCCACGCGGATCATCAAACGATTTATTGGTGTAAAACTACAACGTCCCCGAGTTATTCATTTTACCTACTAACCCATCAAATATCAATTCATGGTTTAAAATATCCAGGACGAGCTAGCCACTAATCCGTTCATCATTCCACCATTGGAAAAGCATGGTAGAGTATGCTTCAGACCTCTTCTTGCTAGGGATCCGTTGTCAGAAGTTAACCCTTACAACTTCTGAGGTTTGTCCGATACAACCAATTTACTTCAAAATTACTGAATCTACAAATTTTGACTTGCAATTTGAAGTGGTGAACCAAACACAAAGAAGTATCGCTACATATTAAACCTGGAATGTAAGAAAGGCTTTGAAAAACCAAAAAATATAGCGTTATAAACGGTATTTTTTAAAGTTATTATAATAGAAAGAATAAAAAAAAAACCTCTAATACTTTCCATTTTCCCTTGTTAACGACCGAACGTCCCTCAGAAAATGTGAAAACTATAAATAATAGTTATTTTTAAATAAATTTATTTATTTTTTATTTATTTATTCGTATAAACTTACATCGATTCTTACAGGCTAAACACCCAATACGATAGTGAAGGCAATTTTGCATTTTATTTTTCTTATTCTATTCCGAAAAATACAAAATCACTTATGACTAATATTTAAAATCTCTAGTTATTCTGAAATGTATATAATCCTTTTTTTCACAACGTTGGATTTACTTTTGGCATGAATCTCACGTGTATTGGATTGGGATAAATCTTATGTGAATCAAATACGCAGCCTATTGGTTTAACTAGGTTAAGGGTCCATCACTCTTGCCTGTGAGTGTCAATTAATATCTATAGCCACATGATTAGCGAGAGCATACCCCATATTATAAAACGACGAGCTAGAATATTGCATAAATAATCGTAAAAAAATATACGTGACGAATAGATAATCTTTCCTTTGGGAAGTCGGTTAAAATAGTTATCCAATATGTGGTAATTATGTTTAAATAAATTATATTACCTTAACGCTTCAATAAATTAAATTATTATATTGACGATTTCAACACGCGTGGCGGAGCGGTCATCATATCGATTTGATGCGCAGTGGGTTCGATCGCCGGCTAGACAGAAATATGAATGATGTGTTTAGATTTCTGTTCTGGGTTCTGTGTGTCCATGGCACCCACGACACAGACAACAACTACTAAGAGCTGTACAGCGAATGGACCTTATTTCCTACTTCTCTTATATTAAAAGCTCTGTAAGTTGTATTTCTTTCACGTCCGGAACCCTTTATGTCCCATTCGCAATTTGTCGGTCTTTATGGGAATAAGATCTATATCTATTATATATTATCTATATATACTATCTCGCTTTGGCTATATGTACTTGAAAATGGCATAGTTGCTCGTCAGCGCACCCGCTCGCTCACATTTCACTAATGTTAACAATGTTTATATGTATGTTATTCAGCTATGCAAAAACTACAGCATAGATTTGTGAGAAAATTATTACAAATATAACCTATGACCTGGATTTTCACACAGAGTTCTTTTATCACACTAAAATGTCCCTATGGGATAATTTAATTTGAAGGGTACTTTAAAGTGAGGTATATATATATAAAATAAAATGTAATCACCATTTTTTAAACACGGTTTCTACATGTATAACCCCACACCAGGATTTTCTCTTGTTTCCTTGTTGCCATGGATACATTGCCGGGGATAGAAACTGGTAATCACTGCGGGTCAGGCCGGCACGCGAATCGTCTCATCAGTCAGATTCACATACGGCTTAACGTTAACCAAAAGTTCATGTGAACAAAGACACAGGCAGAAGCAAGTTGTGTAATGAAATATATTTAATTAGAACGTATAGATACACATATATTATATGTACATGTTTAATTTTCATTAAATGTGAACGGTGTCAAATATCTTACGTAGGAATTTTAAAAGGTGGAATGTTCGGTTGCCTCGACGAAGTTTCCCTCGTAAATGACGTAAGTTGTAAGCTCGTTTCATGTTGCAAGTTAACGTCACGTACGAAAATGCGTATTCTACATACTTTAATAACCCTGGAGTAATAGATGTTTCCAATTTCGCCGTCGGTTTTCCACAACATTTTCAACGTTTGGCATTTTCACTGAATTTTGACTGCTAGAATTCTGAGGTGCGATGCGTTATTACCACGTTCGAATTATTTTGTGTTGTAGTATAAACTGTATTAGTGTTTATTTTAATTTAAAGGAAATTGACATAAAGAGTTTATTTGGCGTATTTTTCAGGTAAGTAACAATGCATTTGAGACTGTTATTAACAACTGTTATCAGCTTACGTATTTATCACTATTACCGTATATATAGATAAGCGTCATGTGATAAAAAAGTTTTTTTCGACAGATATACTAGAAAGTACCGCAATATTTTCACACAAGAGTTTAATGTTTCACTCTATTGTATATGACCTTAGTTATCTAGGCCTTGCTTTCAGATGGAGACCCCGTACCGTTCAACTGAAGATAAGGTCTACAGATTTAGGTCATCCGCTCAGTTACTGGCTATAGTGCACCTTTGGTCGGTTGCACTTAACGTAATAACTATCTATGTATTCAAATATCTTTAGCAATAATGTTCCGTCGGTATAAAAACTTCACTGCTGTTAATCAATGTATTTTTTTGGAAAATAACTAGTGTAAATTATAATACGAAATGTATCTTCTTTGATAGCACAAATGGATAACTTAGCAGGAAGATGGTACGATCAATCACATAGATTTCTTTATATTAGACATGTGGGTATGTACGTATAATATTTACAAAATGGTCATGACAGACTGGTGGTGGTAAATTGTCTCAGAACAAGTAAATTGGATATTGTTTTTTTCTTTAAATATTGTTAACCAGTATTGTAACTGACATTAACATAGTTTTATCTGTATAAAAATAAAATTATTTCGCTTAGTGGATACTCTATTTTTACAGAGAGACATGAAACTGTCAAACCTCCATTCATATTCAAATTGCTCCGCAATAACTCATGGTAATATGAAGGAGCTATAAAAATATCAAATACAGACCCATACGAGGGCCGGGGCCGCTTGTAATAGTATGCGAGCTTTCATCAGTGAATATTAAAATATGATCGCGTCATGATCTCAGGTACACCTTCGATAAACGATTTTTATTAACTAGTAACATTGTTAAAACATTAAATCAAATAACCCGACTGTCTAAAACGATTTTTATTTAGATTGGTCTTTTTACTACATTTCATTTCACACCCATATTGTCGTAACAGTAAAAAATCGTCCCTCCCCTCGCCTTTTTCCTCTATCTCCAGGCGTCATTTTAAAAAATCATATAGCTTATGTCACTTTCCAATCTGAGTCAATTCTACTGATATATCACACGTCACAATCCGTCAAGCTGTTTGGGCTGTAGCGCGTGCCAAAGAAATATACATAGGTACATCTCGTGCGTAGCTTGGTTTTCCAGTTAGGAATTTTATATGTACACCGTACAAACTGTCGAAACTTATTACATGACTTTGAAGTTGTAGGGTATTTAATAGGGCTGTACAATTTAGCTAGCTAAGCCGTCTAAAAAAGTTAACTTACTAGTCGTCAGCTGTCTAGCTCAGCTCTTAACCTGACTGTAAATAATAATTAATTTAGTTAAAAAAAATAGCCGGTTAGCTGTTAGTTAAAAATCTGAGCTACACTAGCTTAGCTGATTAAGCTGCTAGCTAATTAACTAAGTCAGCTTAACCGGCTAAATAAGCCCTAATATTAACCGGCTAAATAAGTTTTAATAAAGCCCTAATATTTGCAATCATTCAAATATCGTTAATGCTTCTATATAAATATTTGAAATCCTTTTCCTCAGTCGAACCCTCAGGCGTTGAGAATCGTGACTCCATCTATATCTTCTTTCCGACGATAAGCCATTCATCCAGCTGTCGCGACCTTGTGTCTGTCAGTAGGCTTCGTAGATCGATAAAGTCGGGGACTTTTTCATGAAATCCGTCCATTTGGCTGGTCTTTGATCGCACGTTCTTTTGTCTGGTCTCCTGCCCATCTAGCCGGGTGATATGAATCGAAACAAAACATTTCCAGAATTCCCTTTGCATTTCTTGTATAGTATATAATAATATAAAGACACATTTCTGCTTTATTTTCTAAGAATATAACGGAGCATAATTGTTAATCTAGAGGACGGTCAGTTGTATTTATTACAACTACATACACAACAATGTAAGGTTGATAAAGTAATTTGTCTTACGCGTGGGTGTAACACTTAGAAAAACAGGTGACGTAAAACTGTCCGTGTGGTGGCCTAGAAAAGGAATTGAGTGCGGGTTATCGGGGTAAGAGGGGAAAATGTTAAGGTTGTATTAAATTTTGATGCAAGTAGGAGTAGCTCTGCGGTCACACAACGCGCTTTTATAGGATTAGGCTAAGCAATATGCTCGTATTATATTAAACTCAGTCAATCTTTTACCCAGCTAGCGGAAAGCAAAATGTTATGACTATTATGAATTGCACCGGTATGTATGTTTGAACGTATGAATATATGTATACTTTAATATAATTATGGCATATTTATTGTTTTGAGCATCTTGATCGCGCGATGTTGATAGAATATGACGTCATGTCAAATATAATATGGCGTCCCATGATAAAAATCACTAGCAGGCTCAATTAGCGCATTTCGAAAATATATCGTCGCTATCGTAGCTGTTGTTAACTACTTCCTTTAATTTAAATAAGTGTGAAGATTGAAATCCGGTTAATTAAGGAATTAAATATTATTATAGTGTTGTTCAGTGAATAGTTGCGGTCTAGGGATTGCAATCTCACTGTTTTCAAGATCGCAATGTACATTCTAAAAATACAGGAAGAAATTATAGATAGTGTCCTATGCCATGATTTTTCCATCTCAAAAGCCCCTATTAAACCCCTTCATAATAAAAATAACCTATAATCTAAATTTCATCCTAGAAGATTAGGCTCTGCAATGATTAGTCAAAAGTATCTCTTTTTATATATTACGAAATTCAATCAAAATTTGGACAAACAGAGTTACCTGGGATTCGAAACGCGGATGCAAGTATTATACGACTGAATTTCAAGCTATCAATGCTTTTTGAGCAGTCTTAATAGTAACCAATCGAACTGAGTAAGAATTTCGAACTGAAGTCCATTACAAATGTTTGCCTGCAACTAAGTTGGAACGCCTTATGTAAGTTCAACGTTATTGACCCAGAACACAGCACCGCAAACAATGTGGTTACAATCGCGGGTTATCACTTGATGTAGCGTATTGGTGTCGCAGTATCTTCAATTGCCGTCTCAATAAATACTTCTAATGTTATCCATTCGAGTGCTTTCTTAAACTATAGGTATGTAAAGTTAAACGCACATTTATTTGACGACTTGCGTGGCGGAGCTGTCACTATACCGGTCTGACGCGCAGTGGGCCCCGGGTTCGATTCCCAGCCAGGCAGAAATATAAATGATGAGTTTAGATTTCTGTTCTGGGTCTGGGTGTTTGTGTATTCGTCTTTTTATGTCTATGTTACCCACGACACAGGAGAAAATCCTAGTGTGGGGCTATGAGTGTAGAAAGCGTGTTTTTTATTTTTTTATTCGACAAAATTTTGCATGATATAGTGAAACAGTGATTGGATAGGGGTTATAGTGATAAAAAAGAATCAATGCGCTCGTTACATTGTATTTTTCAAGAATGTAATTTCAATCTAATGTTAGTTCTAAGGATTAGATTGGAGATACATTGATAGTTGTATCACCTACAAAGAGGCGTGTTCGTCCTTACAATTTAACTAGGCAAAGTACATACAAATTGAGACTACTTTCTGCATTAATTGTATTGCGATGTCAGAACAAGTAAACAAAAATAATGTAGAAGAAATTTTGTAATAATAATTTTCAGTCTCGATCTTAAAACTTCTCAATTTGCAATGGTAAAAACGTAAATTTTTTTGGGTTCTTTAATACTAATTTTAAAAGTAGAGTATGATGAAGATGTAGATAGATAGTAGTAGCAGTAGTCGTAGTAGTAGTATTAGTATTATTAGTAGCTTTAGTACTACCATTTTAGTTATAATATTGACCCTATAGTAATAACTTTTCAAGCGTAGCATTTGTGATTAACAAAATTATTCCCGCGGCGCCGCACGCTCTGGTCACGTTTACCGTAATGAGTATCCCTTGTATTAATCCAGTACCATTAGTACGAGTTTGTCTTGTTTTTTCCAGACAGTCTTGTTTCTGCCAAAAATGCCCTCTGTAAATTTTAGTTCCGAAACAAGCCGCTAGGGGCGCTGCATGTAGAT